>JAYGGG010000405.1:0-64151 GCA_036346245.1 Bonia amplexicaulis | reverse complement strand
AGAGTCCTGAAGAAACCATAATCAAGCTTCAAGGAACAGGTAGAGACCAATTGCATACCCTCAACTGCAAGAACCACAATCTCAAAAGAAATTCATTAACTGCAATCGACCAAGAATTAGCCGGAATCAACTTGAGGATATTAATAACTTTTCTGAAACTCACCATACACCTACAATTAAGTTACCGAGGTAACTACATTGCTAATCCTTATACTACACCCAAAGGTAAATCTGCAATGCCAAGGTAGCACATCACAACATCTACATCATCTCATTGACTATTCCCACTCATAATATCATAGGAGCAAATCATAATCATACAAGATTATCAATAAGCATACAAGATTATCTCATAATGTAAATCATCAATACAACATGTCAAAAGCATAAATGCAATGCTTGACCCATCCCATCCCACGTGCACCAGGTGTCAATTTAATAATTTAATTACCACGGACCTAAAGCCCGCTCTGATACCAACTGTAACACCCCAGCCAAACAATGGCCTGAAATGCTACCAAACTAACAACATAATAAAACTATGCTAAGGCGCCAAACAATGGCCTGAAATGCTACCAAACTAACAACATAATAAAACTATGCTAAGGCATTCTATAAAATTTCGGCAGAGCCTCCTTTGTTTATTGATAAAAATGAAGTTCTAACAATATTATCAAAAGGTATGAATAACCGCAAGCAAAGTAATTTGGCTACTAAGCGTAAACATCTATAAAACTTAAGTAAAGCACTAAGCAATATAAAGAAGTACTAATCCATTATTACATCTTAATCAAGGTCATAATCAAATACCACTTGAACTAATCAACAAATAATAATTAGAGTTCTCTATCTTCTCCATGGTGAATATTTCGTGCAAGTGCAACAATACTAGTCGCTCTTTATTCCCATGCATGCCGACCTCGTGAAGGTACCTAAAATAAACAAACAACAACAACAAAACAATAAAGAAGAGTGAGTCCAATGACTCGCAAGTATAATCAGAACAAATGCAAGCATGAACATTAACTCTCAAGTTAAACATATTACATATGAATTTCATGCTATGCATTATGATCAAAAGCTCCTCTTTCTCATCTCTTTCGCATTTTACGGTGACGCGGTGTGCATCCGTCAATGCACACCATGCACTGCACTCGGTGCACAGACCAATTGCCCACACTCCGCAAGTGTGGGGACCTCGATGCTTGATCACCGCATGATCAAGACTTCAACGATTCTCAATATGATGCATATATGAATGTATCAAAATATAACGAGCATTCACCATACTACGCATCAACCAATCTCAAAAATGCCATAATGTAAACGAACATAAATAGCATTCTCAATTCATCACTTACTCATACTCACAATTTAAACAGTCATGATTCAACCATCATCCAAACAATTCAACAAATCCATAAACACACGATTTTCACATCACAAATATACTTGCCTCAACCGCGAGAAAATGAAGAACACGTAGAAGGCACAACCCCGAATCCGCTCTCCTCCTGAATATTTAATTAATAATTACCAACATGACAGTAGCGGGTTTCTAGATATAAAATAACAGCAACCCCAATTAACCCAACAATTTATCTCAATTAAATCCTCAACTCCCTCGCCAAATCTGCCCAACCACAGCAGCCGACTTCCAAAATCATAACTTTCAGCACGTAACTCCAATTAAGCGTTCTTGGACTCTCTGGAAAGATAATTAAATTATCTACAAAAACTTAGTTGGGGAGACTCTCTGATTCTGCAATTAACTAGCTGATCCAAACCCTTTTCTAAAGCATCAATATTCACGTCGGACTCTCTGGACAGCGCACTAAAACAGTCATAACTTTCACCCAGAAACTCGAATCCGGACTTCTTTACCTCTATTGAAAGCTAAGAAACTTATCTACAACTTTCCCAATTTGAAGGACTCCTGAATCGCCACTATTTCCATCGCACAAACCGATCTACTAAACTCGTCCAGAACTACCCGATCTGCGTAATACCGCACTAGAAAATTCATAACTTTTGCTACACGATCCAACTAATGTGTTCTTGTACTCCCGGAAAGATAATCAAACCCTCTACAACTGGGAGGAGACGACGATGATGAAGACGACACGCGCACCGGAAGAAGACGTCGGGCAACACGGCGCGGCTGCCGGGTGGAGGCGCAGGGGTGGAGGCGCAGGGGTGGGGGCTGCCTAGGGTTTTAAGAGGTGGCCTCCCTCCCTCTTGGGCCAAGAAAACCCACTGGCCAAGGCCTAGGCCCAGTTGTCTTAAATTTTCATAAACCCTCAAAACTCTTATAAATTTAATTATTTCACAAAAGTCCCTCTCTCTATTAATTAAACAATTTCCGGGGTATTACAATGGGCCTATAGGGGGCGCCTTCCCCTTGGGTACAAGCATTACAAGGCCCAAACAAGTGATGTAACACTTTCTTTTAATCATTATGGTATATACAAGAGGAATTTGGAGATGAGACCAGATCCATTGGAAAGAGGACGAGAAAAGCTTTTTATCGAGTGCTCATGGACCTCAAACGGACTCCGTATGTGAAAGTTATGCACATTGAAGTTGATGCTGTCTTCGGAGGCCAAATTGAATCGCACATGTTTGTCTTCATGATCAGCTCCTAAGTTCCTAAGTAAAAGAACATCACATACATTAGGTAGTATCATATTCTCATTAGAAACAAAATGCACTCCTAGAAACAAAGTTACCTGATAGTTCAATTGTTGTGCGCGAGCTCTTGTGATTGGACCTTGCATGTGCATAGGTTCAGATCCATTGGTTGTATGCATGGAAGTGATGTCTTCATCATCCTCCCCTTCTTGCATGTTAGTCATCATCGACTCAAGCTCATCATCTTCTTCCAAATATGGCTTCAAATCTGCAATGTTAAATGTTGCATTGACCCCGAATTCTGCAGGCAGATCAAGTTTATATGCATTATCATTAATCTTAGCTAACACATTGAATGGACCATTAGCTCTAGGCATCAACTTAGACTTTCTCAAATCAGGAAATCTATCTTTGCGCAAATGCAACCACACTAGATCACCAGGTTCAAAAGTTAAACTCTTTCTACCATGACTACCAGCAATCTTATACTTAGCATTCATGCGCTCTATGTTTTCTTTAGTGGTTTCATGCAATTTAAGGAGAAATTCAGCACGCTTCTTAGCATCTAAATTTACTTTTTCAGAAATGGGGATGGGCAATAAATCAATAGGAGCACGAGGATTAAAACCATATACCACCTGAAAAGGGCTCATCTTTGTGGTAGAGTGCAACGATCTATTGTAAGCAAACTCTACATGAGGTAGATATTCTTCCCACATCTTCAAGTTTTTCTTCAAGATAGCCATCAACATAGTTGATAGTGTGCGGTTGACAACTTCAGTTTGTCCATTCGTTTGGGGGTGACAAGTAGTAAAAAACAGCAGCTTGGTACCCAATTTCGCCCACAGTGTGCGCCAAAAGTGACTCAAAAACTTCGCATCTCGATATGAAACATTGGTATTGGGCACTCCATGTAGTCGAACAATCTCTCTGAAAAATAAATTGGTAACATTTGTAGCATCATCGCTCTCATGACAAGATATAAAATGTGTCATTATAGAAAACCTATCCACAACAACAAAAACACTATCTCTTCCCTTCTTTGTTCTAGGTAGTCCTAAAACAAAGTTCATTGAAATATCCTCCCATGGAACGCTAGGTACAGGAAGGGGCATATATAAACCATGTGGATTAAGTCGAGACTTAACTTTATTGCAGGTAGTGCAACGAGATACATAGCGTTCAACATCGCACCTCATCCTTGGCCAATAGAAGTGTTCAGCGAGGAAGTCCTCCATCTTTTTTTTACGCCAAAATGACTCATTAGTCCTCCCCCATGTGCCTCCTGTAACAACAAAAAACGAACAGAGCTGGCTGGAACGTATAACTTGTTAGCTCTAAATAAAAATCCATTATTGAAAACAAATTTATTCTAGCATCTACCATTTTTGCAATTGGACAAGGCATCTCTAAACTCATGATCAGAAGTGTATAGTTCTTTTGCAGTCTTTGAGCCAAAAACTATACAATCAGGTTCAGACAACATTGTATACCATCTAGACAAAGCATCAGCAATCATATATTCCTTCCCTTTCTTGTGTTTTATGATATAAGGAAAAGATTCAATGAATTTTGAGAGACCATGTGAGGTCATCCCATGTGTATGATGAGTAATTGACATCGGCTTAGGAAGTCGAGTTTGAGTTGGTTTGTTCGACCATGTCGCTGCGTGGTGCAACGGGCTCGGTCGGACTTGGTCAAACTCGGTCAATATGTTTAGGTGCATATTCGACGACTCGACAGGTTTGGACTCTATTATGCTTTCATGTATCGAGCGGTGCTATTTGATGTGTTTCTTGTCTGTGTTGGTCGCGGGATCGCCGAGGCGAGTCGTGGCGAGACACGGGGTGACCGGACTAGACACAGGCGGTGTCAAGGTCAGAACGGTCGGATGTGTCGAAGACGGCGGATATTCGATGTGGTTGCGAGGCATACACGACAAGGAGCGGAAGCTTCCGGAAGGTGCGGGAGGGGCGAATCGGTAAGTCGCAAGGCCGCACCGGAGACAGCTCCGTTAGGGTTTAGCCGGCGTAACGGGTTGGAGATCCGTTAGCCAAGGGCTATAAATAGGTGTTGGGGGCTGCATACCCCCTTGAGGGTTTTTGTGCATTTGCTCTCTATTTTGTGTGTTCCTCCTAAGAAGCATGTGAGTCTCTTGGTGTTCTTGAGGATTGAGAGGGAGAGGATGGATTGAGTAGAGACTTCATGTAATCATTTTTCTTGAATGTCCATGCGTATGGGGACTCCTTCGTGAGCCTTGTGTTTATGGGAATGAATCCTTTGAGAAGTCATTTGAGTTTTTGACTATCTCTGCTTGATTTCTTGGATTTTTGTGTTTTGGCTTGATTCTTGCTAAGGAGTACCAAAATGGGTTGCTGTGATCTAGGAGATGCTCAAAAGCCATTTGGCTAGTCAATCCTAAGAGCTAACCATGTTTAATCCCAGATTTTGCCTCTCAAAATCCTCTGTTCTCACACTGTTCTAGGGTTTGCTGCTGCAGTGAGAAGAAGCTATGTGATTTCGTGTTATCTAGTTGAAATGTTTGCTTTTGAGTTGTGATTTCTTGTTGTGAGGGCCCAACTATGTTGAGATCAAAGCCTCAGGATCAAAGGCCTCGAAAATCACAAGCTCTTCGGCTCTAAATCAGTATTTAGTGTTTCAGTATCTTTTAGTCTGCGCAGCTCGGTCAGTCTTTGTTTTTGGATTTCAGTCTGGTTCAGGTCTTTCGGCAGTATAGTAGTATTCATTGTTTACATTTCAATCTGCAGACTGCAACCTCTTGAATATTTCAGCTAGCAGTTTCTGCCTTTTCGGTTGTGGTTCAGTTCTTGCTGTCCCGATAATATTCAGTCTACAGTTCTTCGACAGCAGCCTCCTGTTTTATTGTCTGCGGCAAAGAGTTTTGGTAGCAGCAAGTTTATTTGGTCTGATTCTTCTCTACCTGATTTCAGCAGAATATTTAGTTTTGTGTCCTATCTATTTGATCGGAGAAGCACAAGGATCATTCAATTATTTCTCTGATTCATGGTTGTCCAGTAATTACTGTATTGGCAGTCTTCAGACAGCTGCAGCCGGCAGCAGACTGCTTCTCTCCTTTCAGTTTTTACTTTCTTCTCCTTTTGCCTTTTCTTTTGCTTTCAGTTTCTGTCAGCTTCCAGAGTTCAGCTGCTCTTTGTGTGCTGATTTGAGTAAGTTTTTCTTTTACTTTTTGCTGGTTTTTGACCCTGCTGCATGCAGTGCAGATGGCATCGATTTTGGCTAAAATTTTCACTACTTACTGATCTAAGCTGATTTTGACTGGGTAACATGCGTCTCGGAATTCCTGGTTTTTGACCCTGTTTTTAGCTGCAGTCTGTAGCTTATGTTTTTTTTCAGTTTTTGCTTATTGTCTTCGTTTCTCTGCTGGTTCTGTGCCGTGGTTGTTTCTGTGTCTAAATTCTTGCTCTCGGCAATCTGAATTTCAGGATCTTGCTTCGTAGCTTTTACATAGCTAACGGAGAAGAAGTTTTTAGTGGATACTTTGGGGGCGATTTTAAAAAGGCACCATTCACCGCCCATCTGTTGCCATTTCCGATCCTACAGTTTGGTTGCAAGTACTTTATTTTGAAGTCCGGGAACCTAGATAAGTTCGAGTCACGTTCTTGTGATGGGATCTTTCCAGGCTACTCGACTTCTTCGCAGGCTTATAGGGTTTGGAACTGCGAGTCTAGTTAAATGGTAGAGACCTGTGAGGTGACCTTCGACGAGGCCAGTCCGGGGACTAGGCCCGATATCTCAGGTTCTTTAGAGCAGTCCGAGACCATCTTTGTGGATGATGAGGACGATGGAGACGAGGGTTGTCTACCCGATCCAGTACCTCATCCACCCCTTGAGGTGCCATATTCCACCGCACCTCGAGGCGATCACCCATGCCTTCTGCCTCCTCTAGAGCTAGTGGCTCTGTTCCTACCTCGTTAGCTCACGAGGTAGAGGCCACTTCTTCATCTCATCCTGGACCTCCTAGACATATCCAGAAAGCTCATCCTTCTGAGCAGATGATTGGAGACCTCTTTGAGCGAGTCACACGCTCAAAATCTGGCATGTCACTCTTCTGTCTGCACTCTGCTTTCGTTGCTTCATTTGAGCCCAAGGACGTTTGTCATGCTCTATCTAACGAATCTTGGGTAAATGCCATGCATGAGGAGTTAGAAAATTTCGAGAGAAACAAGGTCTGGTTACTTGTTGAGCCCTCACATGGTCACAATATCATTGGGACTAAGTGGGTGTTTAAGAACAAGCAAAGTGAGGATGGTGTGGTTATTCGAAACAAGGCTAGACTGGTAGCTCAAGGGTTCTCCCAGGTTGAGGGTCTAGATTTCGAGGAGACCTTTGCCCCTGTAGCTAGACTTGAGGCCATTAGAACTCGCTTGCCTTCGTAGCTTCTAAGGGTTTGAGCTTTACCAGATGGACGCCAAGAGTGCCTTCCTCAATGGCCTTATTGAGGAAGAAGTCTATGTGAGACGACCTCCGGTTTCGAAACCCCAAATACCCAAATCATGTCTACAAGCTCTCCAAAGCGTTGTATGGACTTAAGCAGGCCCCTAGAGCTTGGTATGAGAGGCTTAAGTCCTATCTCATTGAGTCATGGTTTCAAATGGGTAAAGTAGACAAGACCTTATTCATCCGCCGGCATAGCAATGATCTTCTACTCGTCTAGATTTATGTTGATGACATCATCTTTGGCGGATCCTCGCATGCTCTCGTTTCCCAGTTTTCCGATGTCATGAGCTCGGAGTTTGAGATGAGCATGATGGGCGAGTTGAGCTTTTTCCTTGGCTTCCAAATTAAGGCACTGAGAGTACCTTCTTGCATCGTGGCAAGTACATTCGAGACCTCTGAGCGCTTGATATGAGTGATGGTAAGCCGTGTCCACTCCGATGGCTACATCAATTCCACTCGACCCAGATGAGGACGGCGAGCCGCTTGATCAAAAGGAGTATCGAGTATGATCGGCTCCTCTTGTACCTCAACGCCTCGAGACCGGACATACACTTCTCCGTGTCTTTGTGCCCGGTTGATCCTCTCCTCGCGTATCTCACCGCCAGGCGGTGAAGCACATCTTTCGGTACCTTCGAGCTACCATTGACTATGGTATCTGGTACTCTTCCTATTCTTGTCTTTCCATGAGAGCCTATTCGGATGCGCACTTTCTTGGTTGTCAGAGATAGATAGGAAGAGCACTGCACCGCCAATTCATTGGCACTTCTCTCGTTTCCTGGTCCTCTAGGAAGCAGTCCGGTGTTGCACAGTCTATTGTAGAGGCCGAGTACGTTGCTGCCGCCAGTTGCTGCAGCCAGGTACTTTGGATGGCGTCGACCTTGCGGGACTTTGTGTTAGCTATAGACAGTGTTCCACTCTTTTGTGATAACACTTCTGCAATCAACATTACTAAGAACCCGGTCAGCATTCTCGACCAAGATATTGATATTCGCTATCACTTCCTTCGAGACCATGTAGAGAAGGGTGACATCGTGCTCGGCCAGGAGAGTGACCACCAGTTGGCTGACATTTTCACCAAGCCTTTGGATAGCTCTAGGTTTTCAGCTCTGCGGGGAGAGCTTGGGGTGGTTTGTCCTTATGAACTGTTGTGAGGGGGAGCTTGGATTTTACTGCTTTACTATATTTATTATGCTCTTACTCCTTTCGGATTGCATTGCATACGGGTGCATTGGGTTTAGTCCTTCTAGCATAGGTTAGAGGATTTTTCTTGCCGAGATGCTTAGACTTATTACTCTTATCTTGTGCTTTCAGGATGCTGTATATTCGCTGTTTCTTATCTCACTAGGTTGAGCTCACTCACTTCTTGTAGGCTCTAGCGAGGGTTGGGCCACCCTCGGATAGGCAGAACGTGTTTGCTCTCTAGTGTGTGTTTTCCCGTCAGCTGATAGTCCTGAGTCATATGGGGTAGATGATAGTTAGTCTGAGCTATAGTATCCTCTATATCTTATCTATGCTTTAAGGACTGCAACCGTGGAATCATCAGTCTAGAAAAGTTCCTTTCGCAGTAGTCACTGTGCTCTCATTCTCCCGTTTTCAGCAGCAGGAGTATTATTTGTTTTTGGCTATTTTCAGTTGGTTTGATGAATACTCTCGTCCGATCTTCTGATCTTTCTTGAGTCATAAACTGTTTTTGTAGGTGGACCTCGTGTCTGTACGGACGAGTAGTACTGGTACAGAGTTTACCCTGCTCTCACATGGAGTAGAGTGTACTCATGCTAGTACCTTGTACATTCTGTTTTTCGACAAAGTAACGAGCTTCTGAAGGACTACTAATAGCAGTAACAATTGGAGTTGATCCTTTTTTCTAAAACTGACAGTTTTTTTATTTTTTGTTATAGTATCTAATTTTTAAACGGAGTATGTTTTTAAGACGGGTTCTACAAGTTAAACGATGTACACGTTAAAAACCTAACATCTGTACCATCTAAAATCACAAGTGAGTATCTCTCTTCATAATCTGTATCGTAAACAACTACAATTTAAAAAATTCAGCTAAAAACCATAAGATGCAGCCGTTACCAAACAGGCCCAATGTAAACTCACGCTTCTATTGCTGTAACTATTTGCTTTTACTCTAGCAATTACTTCAAATATTCGCTAGCAATTTCTTCATTGTCTACTCGACTAGCTACTTCAAACTGCACGTACTTAACAATTTGTTGCTTTAAATTTACCCTAAAAATATTCGTTCTCGATGAACAACGGCCAAGTGCTTTCTCTCTGAGGCCCGAGTGAACCGAAACGTGGGCCCTGAAACTTATCCTATCATATCGTTTGGCGTGTCAACCCGGCGTAAAATACACACAATTTCAGATTTTTTTAAAAATAGTCTTTTTCTATTAATATTACAAAATATACCATCTCTTAAAAATTACGAAACAATACTACGTCGCCATTTAAAATGATGACGAGGCTCTATCGCCAATTCAATCTCGATAGAGTGGTGAAGAAACTCTATCGTCGAACCAATGGACGACAAAGTGCTACGTCGGCTCCATAGGTTATCTTGTCATTTCAATTGGTGACAAAGAGATCAATTGTTAATTAAAATAGCGACGAAGCCTCTCGGTTTCAATCACCATTTCAAATGGCGCCATAGGCCCTCGCACCCTCTATCGTCATTTAAAATGGCGACGAGCTTACCTATAACCGGCGAAATTCATTTTAATTTGGTAAAAAAGAAAAAGGGGAAGATCATATGAGAAGAAAAGAAAATAAAAGAGAGGAGAGGAGAGGAGAGGAGAGGAGGAGTTGGAGAAGGAGTTGATCTTTGCATCGTAGATGTGAGTTCTCTATTTCTTTGTAAAATTCATTTTGAAACCACGGTATGTTAGTACAAATAAAATCATTAGATGTTTAGTTGTATTGGGTAGTCATTAGATGTGTAAATAGAGATTTGTAGTTATATTGGGTAGTTGTAAATAGTGTAGTTGTAGATATGTAGTTTTCGAGAGTTAGACTTAAAGAACTTTTAGTCGTAGTGCACGATTAGTTTTGTAGTCTTAGATTTGGTACATAGATTTGTTCAGAAAATAGAGGATACAATGTGTAGGATCCATTGTTAGCTCCGCACATTGCGGAGGTGAAGCATACATGGTAATTTGATTTTATAGTGCATGTACAAATAATTGTCTTTGTCTAAGGTGTGCATACGTTGGACAAGTCCACTCCTTTGCAACTTAATTTTTGAGCAATGGGTATGTTGCTCGGTCTACTTCGTGTTTATTTCAACAATTAGTAGCTATCATTTATATGAGATTAGTTATTGAATGATTGATAGGTATGTATAAGCAGTAGTTTTCAAAATACTACTGAGAAGGGGTTCCATAGATGGGTGCGATGCGTTTTTTCTAGAGAGACATGCGTGTGGAGTCTTTTCATCCACGAGGAAATCGGTGAATTCGCACAAGTCTTTGCGATACTTCCAATGATCGGTAGTGCCAGACTTTGCATGACAGAACTACCGAATTTACCTGCAATGGCTAGTTTTCTGACCGTTCTTGAGGGGAGCAAAAGTACTAGTCGTTTACTGCGGTTCTTCGAAAATCTTGTTTTTGTCCTAACGGCTAGTTTTGAGGTATGGGGTATATACATCGTTGTGGCGGTTGGAGAATGTAATACTTTACTCCATTTCACTCTCTTAAGCTAGTGTGAGATCCTCCTCTCAATTATTCATGTATTGCACCTTGTGAGCAAGGAGGGTTATATGTGTTGCATTTACTGGTGGATTGTGTATCCACTCGAGCTTGTGCATCGTTGCGTGGTGAGAGTCAGCGAGGCTTGACTTATTACTCTTGGAGTTTCTGACTCCTAGATGATGTTGGAGGCATTGTGCGTAGTGATCTTCTCAAAGAAGGTTGTGAAAAGACCGGCAAAGTTGTGAATGTTAGAGCTCACCTACCGGAGTGGGATAGAGCTACCACTAGTGGATTGAGGTGTTTCAGTTTAATTTGTGGAGCTAGTCCAATTCATTGGGCTAACCTTAACGTGTATTAGAGGAGACCGGCAAGTCTCCAAACACTACAGTAAAAAGTAACCATGTCAATTATGGTTTATTTTCTTGTGCTCAATTTACATTCAAGCAATTACATTCGTAGAATTAAATTGATTGCTTGTCATCCTAGGATTGCAAACTTTGACATAGGCTTATCTTGTTGGTACACTTAGGTGGACCCGATTGTTTTAGGTATTATTTGTGCTAGATCCTTTTGAGTTAAGTTTCCGCATTATTTGCATGGTTTAGCCAAATAAAATTGATAATTGATTGGAGAAGATTTTTTAGACCGCCTATTCATCCCCTCTAATCGGCCTCCTTGATCTAATAACAACACAGACGATTTGTATAAAGAACCGTCTGTAAAGGCCTACTATTACAGATGGCTTGTACTAAAAACTATCTATGATGTCTGCAATTATCACAGACGGTTCTTAATGAGAACCATCTATGATATGTGGCCATCAAAAGGGTTCTATATACCAAGCTGTTTGTAATGGACATATCACAAATAGTTAATAAAAACGATATGTGATAAGCATTTGCCTTTTCAATTCAATCACGACTCAACACGCCTTTTGTTATATTTTTGGTTGCCATGTAATTATTTATTTGTTTTGTTACGCAAGCTCAATCATTGTTGATATTCAATTTATTATCTAATTAGTGAGAAATTGGGTATCCATAAAGAGGAGCGATTTGTTGTCGATTAGTTACGCAAACTCTATGCATTTCCTAGCTCCACTAGTACACCCATTTCCTTTAGCTCTTGCACACACAAAATCACTTCCCTAAGTCACTACTACATGCCCCAACCAAAAGCCACGGCATTGACACAATAGAAAACACACACAAATTCAATTTCGATACCTTCCCAAGCGATTTGCTTGTGAGTGTGTGCGCTCGGCGCCCTCGGTGCCAACCGAACTTGACTTCATGCCGTTCTCCTACCAACAATAGAAAGGTCGCGTCAATTAAAACTACGAATTAGATTTGCGATTCTTGGGACAGAAAAATTAAAGAAAGATAGCTACTTGGGACGGACGAATTTGTACGAGGAGGAGACAATGAGTCGCACTCATTGGGGACTCTGTGGCCATGGTGGAGGATCGGGAATGTACTGTTGTGTTGATTCTTGGAGTGAAAATGGGGGAAGGACGGGGGATTAATAAGGGCGAGAGGTGGGAGGAGACCCGGTGCTTGCCATTCGATGCGGAGAGAATGGACGAGTGGGATCGGCATCCTGGGAGAGATGCCACGGATCGATGATGTGGCAACACATTATCACAGCGATTCGGATTAAAAATTATGCGTGATATGCAATCATCATAAACGTTCTTGTTAAGAACCATCGTGAATTATAGTGCGCCAAGTGGCGCGCTACGTCACGGTCCGCGCGTCGCATGGCTCAGCGAAATATGAATAAAGGTGAACTTGGTCTACCACGTCATGGTTATGCATCACAAATCACAAGTCATGTGATCTTTCACACGAAAATCGTGAATCTGGCGCGCAGCGTGCATGTTTAGCCCTTCACATGCCATCTCCATCCATGTGTCATATGACTCAAGGAGCGACAAGGACTCAGTAACACCCGGTAAACAATGGCACGAAATGCTACCAAACTAACAACATAATAAAACTATGCTAAGACATTCTATAAAATTTGTGAGCCTCCTTTGTTTATTGATAAAAATGAAGTTCTAACAATATTATCAAAAGGTATGAATAACCGCAAGCAAAGTAATTTGGCTACTAAGCGAAACATCTATAAAACTTAAGTAAAGCACGGAAGCAATATGAAGAGTTCTAATCCATTATTACATCTTAATCGAAGGTCATAATCAAATACCACTTGAACTAATCAACAAATAATAATTAGAGTTCTCTATCTTCTCCATGGTGAATATTTCGTTACAAGTGCAACAATACTAATCCTCTTTATTCCCATGCATCTTGACCTCGTGAAGGTACCTAAAATAAACAAACAACAACAACAAAACAACGGCAAGAGTGAGTCAATGACTCGGCAAGTATAATGTAACAAATGCAAGCATGAACATTAACTCTCAAGTTAAACATATTACATATGAATTTCATGCTATGCATTATGATCAAAAACTCATCTTTCTCATCTCTTCGCATTTCACCGTGTCGCGGGTGTGCATCCGTCAATGCACACCATGCATACCCTCGGTGCAGGGACCAATGCCCACACTCCGCAAGTGTGGGGACCTCGATCTTGATCACCGCATGATCAAGACTTCAACAATTCTCAATATGATGCATATATGAATGTATCAAAGATAACGAGCATTCACCATACTACGCATCAACCAATCTCATAAATGTCATAATGTAAACGAACATAAATAGCATTCTCAATTCATCACTTACTCATACTCACAATTTAAGCAGTCATGATTCAACCATCATCCAAACAATTCAACAAATACATAAACACACAGATTTTCACATCACAAATATACTTGCCTCAACCGCGAGAAAATGAAGAACACGTAGAAGGCACAACCCGGAATCCGCTCTCCTCCTGAATATTTAATTAATAATTACCAACATGACAGTAGCGGTTTCTAGATATAAAATAACAGCAACCCCAATTAACCCAACAATTTATCTCAATTAAATCCCAACTCCCTCGGCCAAATCTGCCCAACCACAGACAGCCGACTTCCAAAAATCATAACTTTCAGTATGTAACTCCAAATTAAGCGTTCTTGGACTCTCTAGAAAGATAATTAAATTATCTACAAAAACTTAGTTGGGGATACTCTCTGATTCTGCAATTAACTAGCCGATCCAAACCCTTTTCTAAAGCATCCAAATTCACGTCGGACTCTCTGGACAGCGCACTAAAACAGGCATAACTTTCGCCCAGAAATTCGGAATCGGACTTCTTTACCTCTATTGAAAGCGAAGAAACTTATCTACAACTTTCTCAATTTGAAGGACTCCTGAATCGCAACTATTTCCGTCGCACAAACCGATCTACTAAACTCTGTCCAGAACTACCCGATCTGCAGAACAGTAACACTAGAAAATTCATAACTTTCGCTACACAAATCCGAATCACGTGTTCTTGTACTCCTGGAAGATAATTAAACCCTCTACAACGTTCTAGAAGGGTCCAGACCTGAATCCCGACGAAACTAGATCAAAACCGCCGAGAAACAACTACCATCCCAGCAGCCCAGAAAACCGACGAATCTAACGATTAAAACCAATCTAGAGACTACCGGGATTACTCTTGGCGACACGGCGGCGATCACGTCGGCGAACACGACGAACACGGCGGCGAACACGCCCGCGATCTCCTCCTCTCTTTCCTCCGGATCCAGCGGTGCAGCGGCGAGCGTCGGCGGGGCGCACGGGGAGGAGGCGGCGACGGCGGCGCACGGGAAGAAGGCGTCGGGGCGGCACGCAGGCGGCGCTGCTGGGGTGGGCGCGGGGGTGGGCGGAGGGTGGGGCTGCCTAGGGTTTTAGAGGTGGCCTCCCTCCCTCTTGGGCCAGAAAAACCCACAGGCCAAGGCCTAGGCCAGGTTGTCTTAAATTTTCATAAAACCCTCAAAACTCTTATAAATTTAATTATTTCACAAAGTCTCTCTCTCTATTAATTAAACAATTAATTAAACAATTTCCGGGGTATTACATTCTACCCCTTAAGCAGTCGACCAGAATTCTAGCGCAACCTCAACGAGAAAACAAAACAACCAACTAGCAATTAACTTCTTTTAGGCGTGAACAACGCGGGTCTTTGCTTTCAGCGCATCACGAGACTCCAACTCCCAAGTTGCTTCTCTCTCGGTCTGCTGCGACCAAAGCGCTTTGACATACTAAATATTTTTTCTAATTGCTTGCACCTCGCACATAGGTTCTTGAAGATCCAAGTGGTTTGCCAACCTCCGATCCTTGCTCCTTACATACGCATAACTTTTCGACCCGCTCTGGGCGATATGAGTTCGACTCACCAAGGCCACTCGTTGAACTTCGCCCCTACAACACTTGATTGTGTAGCTTTAATTCTTGAATGGTGGTTGGTCTTACTCGTTGGTCAACGGTTTTAATGAAGCCCACGCTCGGATCTTTCAAGTTCTCCTCGATCATGAGAGTCATACAAAGCGTATGTATCCCACACTAGAACCCAAGGTAGTCCTAGTGATACACAAACCCTAAAACTTCGCAATTAACAAAAGCGATTAAATACACATCGGGTTATCATTCCCTTTAGTACCAACCCACACAATGCACGGCACATATATCTTATGTTTCCATTCTCAATCGATCTCTTTACCTTAGCAATGAGCACCCCTTAAACACGGGCACACCACGGTCAAGGTAAACCACTCTTTCACACAGAATACTGGCCGAAAATAAGGGTTCTTATTGCAATCACGCATCACCCACTCCCACCAAAGGTCAAATCATAAAGAAAATCGAAGATTCAACATAAGAACCTCTCCACCTTCCAAGTAGGTGGTTTGCAAACAAACAACACATACGTCAAGGGAATCACTCAAATGTCAAACCCATCCATTTTTTTCCTAAACGGAAAAACCACACAAGCCAACAAAAGTCAACTCAAACCACAAAGACTTTTCTCTCATCACGTAGCTCAAACAAGAATCGGGAGCATTTTACTACCGATTTTTTATTAAACTTCCTCTTGAATCACGAGGTTCCAAATTATCCCATACCATACTAGCTCAATTCTCTTAAATTGGCAACATCAACTCTATGTTCAAACCAGGTGCATCCAACACACTTTTGTAGAGGACTCTACTATTTTCATAATAACATACTCTAGTCAACTCCTCTTCCCACATGTTACTTTAACGAATAATTTTCAATGCACCTCATCGTTATTTTTCACCCACCAACACTTCACCACAAATCTTAAGGACAATCAACATGAATTTCTCGGCTCACATACCCATTTACTACATCCAAAGGATACTATCAAGGAACATCATAATATTGAATCCACTCCTTCCACTATTCTCACGCAATAACATTAGCCTCCAAGGTTCTAGCATAGATCACCAACCAAAATTTCCCATCTCTAAGGCTTCTATACATATACTTGATATATTTAATACAAAGACTCTTAAATTCGGTGACTAAAATTTCCACAATCAACCATACTCAATCATTAACAACCATATGAAACATATTCTCAACTTGATTATCGTAGAAAGATTCTAACTCCTAGAGGGTTACTCAACGAGCTAAGTTATACATGGCAAAATTCAACAATCCTTACTATCCCAATAATTCCCACAGCGGTTGGGCTTCTTCACAATTATAAACTCATTAACTACACCATCATAATCATTCTAATAATCCTTGCAAAGTACCCCATCATGATGCTCCAATAAAATTGATCAAGATTCCCACTTTCAATAATTCCAACGTTCCGGCAAAATGAGCGTAACACTCATGAACCACAGCTAGGTTCTTCTAGTTGCAACAATAAAACTATTTAGCCCCAAGGACAACATCTTCTTTAAATCAAATCCTCATCGAGAATTATTCAACGAACAATTTATCACTCCAAGAATCTCAAGTATCTTGATACCCACAATCTCACCGGACTAATCACAAAACCACACCAACCAATTGCCATACACATCTTAAAGGTCTTTGCAACCCAAGCTGCGTACCCCTTTCTTGGAGAAGCAAAGAAGAAAATTTCAACATAATGTCCATCGCAATAAACACAAAACCAAGAAAACAAAGATCTTGGACAACAAAGGATAAGACCACGGTGAGGCGCATGCCTCCTCGAGACGAAAACATCAAATCTCAACCTGAATACTGATGTTGTCATTTGAGCTCGAAACTCTTAAGCGTGAAAATAAAGTCAAACACACTTCACAAAGATTGCACAACTTGACTTCAACCTTCAAAACTTTTATCAAACTTTTCCTTTTAACAAAGAGAACAACCTTCTTTGAATACGGTATCACCTTAACAATTCCAACAAAGAAGAGTTGAAGACCACAACACATTAATTCTTTAAGAACTAATTAAAATCCTCAACACGACACTTTGCTTAAAACAATTTCAGCTACCACATAAATCATGAGATCAAAGATCGCATACACACTATCAAAACTTTTGATTTAAATAGTACCAAAGAATTTATTCAAATTCTTCTATTTAATGAACCTTCAACATTACCATCATAACCACAAATGGACCAACATACTAACATCGAATAATACATTCTTAACAAGCATCATCATATCCTCAACTCCTTCATAAACTTTTCCAAAAGAAACATAAGAAATCATTGCATCATGTTTCTAATATCTAAGTAAGGTTGCAACTACTTGATCTAGGAGAACCTAGTGCATAAGCCACATAAATAGAACAAAGCTCTTAAACAAGATGATACTAGAACAAGATAATCTCGAAATCATGCTAGTATAAATTTCTTACTAGATTTCATATATTCCATTCTTTATTGGTGCTCAACTCTAACTTAGCACCAATTGATTGTACTCTATTCACTATTGGCAATAATTGATCATTATTCGGTCATAACAACATTCATGATCCTAACTCCATTTTACAATTATAAGACATTCATGAGCATAGATTTTGTATCCTACCTTACATTCGAGAAATTAGAATGGAAATGACTTTAAACTTCAATGATACCATTTCGTAAGACAAGTTTCTACAAGTCAATGCATCAACCTTCATCTATTCCTTTATCGTATTTCAACAATCTAGCATGGTAAAGATAGATGAAACTAGCAATTGTGCATGCTCATAAAGCATCTAAATAAAAGACATATTAAGGGTCAATATTACCAAGGTAATATTCTAACACCTCCTTACTTAATCATTCCAAGCGGTCGGATTAATTACTAAAGACACAGATAATTCAATTTATCCAATCATGATAGACATTTTAACAATCATAATAATCATTAGGTTCTTATTACACTCCTCAATAACTCCATGAGTTACTATCATGAGTAAACAAATTCTTAATCATAGTTCTTCTAAAACTATTACGAGGCAATATCAAATTAAACAACTACACTTCCAAGGATACTAGTAAAAAATTTAATTATACACTATGCTAACATATCAACTGATAATTCAACCTTATGAATTAGTTTATCGACTACCACCTTCCACTTAAGCATAGCAAAACAACATAAAGTTTTAACACTCTCTTTCAAAGGAAAAGGAACAATAAACTTCAACGCTCGAGGTAAAGAAAACATAGATCCAAAGCTTTCACATAACAATGAGTTTTGCAACTCAAAATTCGCATTAATAAAAAAAACACCAAGCGAACAATGAGCCATGATTACAACAAGACAAACTCCACGAAGGAACTAACCTTACAAATCAACAAAAAGCACGGTAGCAAAGTATCTCGGTGGTCAGGAAAGAAACAATAGCGCTTCAAGGAGCGGTGAGACCAATTGCATACCCTCAACGCAAGAACCACAATCTCAAAAGAAATTCATTAACTCAATCGACCAAAATTGGCGAAATCAACAAGGATAATAACAACTTTTCTAATAAATTCACCCATAACACCGCAATTAAGTTACACGAGGTAGCTACATTGCTAATCCTCATACTACAAACAATGATATAATCGCAATACCAAGGTAGCACATCACAACATCTACATCATATCATTGACTATTCTCGGTCATAACGATCATAGGAGCAAATCATAATCATACAAGATTATCAATAAGCATACAAGATTATCTCATAATGTAAATCATCAATATAACATGTCAAAAGCATAAATGCAATGCTTGACCCATCCCATCCTCATGCACCGGTGTGTCAATTTAATAGTTTAATTACCACGGACCTAAAGCAGCGCTCGATACCAATGTAACACCCGACCAAACAATGGCACGAAATGCTACCAAACTAACAACATAATAAAACTATGCTAAGGCATTCTATAAAATTTCGTGAGCCTCCTTTGTTTATTGATAAAAATGAAGTTCTAACAATATTATCAAAAGGTATGAATAACACAAGCAAAGTAATTTGGCTACTAAGCGAAACATCTATAAAACTTAAGTAAAGCACGGAAGCAATATGAAGAAGTTCTAATCCATTATTACATCTTAATCGAAGGTCATAATCAAATACCACTTGAACTAATCAACAAATAATAATTAGAGTTCTCTATCTTCTCCATGGTGAATATTTCGTGCAAGTGCAACAATACTAATCCTCTTTATTCCCATGCATCTTGACCTCGTGAAGGTACCTAAAATAAACAAACAACAACAAAATAACGGCAAGAGTGAGTCAATGACTCGGCAAGTATAAGCGTAACAAATGCAAGCATGAACATTAACTCTCAAGTTAAACATATTACATATGAATTTCATGCTATGCATTATGATCAAAACTCATCTTTCTCATCTCTTTCGCATTTTACGGTGTCGGGTGTGCATCCGTCAATGCACACCATGCTGTACCCTCGAGTGCAGGGACCAATGCCCACACTCGCAAGTGTGGGGACCTCGTCTTGATCACCGCATGATCAAGACTTCAACAATTCTCAATATGATGCATATATGTGAATGTATCAAAGATAACGAGCATTCACCATACTACGCATCAACCAATCTCATAAATGCCATAATGTAAGCGAACATAAATAGCATTCTCAATTCATCACTTACTCATACTCACAATTTAAACAGTCATGATTCAACCATCATCCAAACAATTCAACAAATCCATAAACACACAGATTTTCACATCACAAATATACTTGCCTCAACGCGAGAAAATGAAGAACACGTAGAAGGCACAACCCCGAATCCGCTCTCATCCTGAATATTTAATTAATAATTACCAACATGACAGTAGCGGGTTTCTAGATATAAAATAACAGCAACCCCAATTAACCCAACAATTTATCTCAATTAAATCCCCAACTCTCCTCGGCCAAATCTGCCCAACCACAGACAGCCGACTTCCAAAAATCATAACTTTCAGTACGTAACTCCAAATTAAACGTTCTTGGACTCTCTAGAAAGATAATTAAATTATCTACAAAAACTTATTTGGGAGACTCTCTGATTCTGCCATTAACTAGCAGATCCAAACCCTTTTCTAAAGCATCCAAATTCACGTCGGACTCTCTGGACAGCGCACTAAAACAGGCATAACTTTCCCAGAAATTCGAATCGGACTTCTTTACCTCTATTGAAAGCTAAAACTTATCTACAACTTTCTCAATTTGAAGGACTCCTGAATCGCAACTATTTCCGTCGCACAAACCGATCTACTAAACTCTGTCCATAACTACCCGATCTGCAGAACAGTAACACTAGAAAATTCACAACTTTCGCTAAACAAATCCGAATCACGTGTTCTTGTACTCCTGGAAAGATAATTAAACCCTCTACAACTTTCTAGAAGGGTCCAGACCTGAATCCCGAAAACTAGATCAAAACCACCGAGAAACAACTACCATCCCAGCAGCCCAGAAAACCGACGAATCTAACGATTAAAACCAATCTAGAGACTACGAGGGATTATCCTGGCGACACGGCGGCGATCACGTCGGCGAACACGACGAACCGGCGGCGAACACGCCCGCGATCTCCTCCTCTCTTTCCTCCGGATCCCGCGGTACAGCGGCGAGCGTCGGCGGCGGCGCACGGGGAGGAGGCGACGGCGATGAAGGCGACGGACGGCGCCGGGAAGAAGGCGTCGGGCGCAGCGGGCGGCGGCTGCTGGGGTGGGCGCGGGGGGGGGGCTGCCTAGGGTTTAAGAGGTGGCCTCCCTCCCCTCTTGGGCCAAGAAAAACCCACAGGCCAGGCCTAGGCCGGGTTGTCTTAAATTTTCATAAAACCCCTCAAAACTCTTATAAATTTAATTATTTCACAAAGTCTCTCTCTATTAATTAAACAATTAATTAAACAATTTCGGGTATTATTAGGACTCCACCTTATAAATTGGTCTCCTCCTCTTTGACTTAGCAATATAGTGCTAAATTATCTATACTTCGAATTATAGAGTATGGGCCTCACTCATATAGGCCTATTTCTAACATAGAGAGTGCCTCAATATGAAAGAACGTGCTTAGGTGGTTGGCTCCTATCCAAAAATGTTGTTTGGGCTTCTACGTGCTCAGGTGTTGCTCAAGTTTTGAAAATGCTTTAGAAATGTTTTGAAAATAGCTTCATGATCAATCCTAACACCTTCAATACTATTTGCACATTCTTTTATACTAAGGCTCTCTCTCTATGTTAGAAGTATGGTTTAATACCATATTGCCAAGGCAAAGAGGAGACCGATTTATAAGGTAGAGTTCTTGCTACTTCTTGAATCATGTGATACATAGATAGGGATGTCATGTGGAGGGCTAAACACGCGCATGCATTATTAACGTATTTTCCGTGTAAAATCGCATAACTTGACGCATGACCATGACGTGGCAGACCAAGTCCAACTTTATTCTTATTTTTGCTGCATCATCTCTCTTCTTTTAACTAAACATGACGTGGCATACCACTTGGCAGATCAAGTCCACCTTATTATTATTTTTTCTGAACCATGCATCATCTCTCTCCTTTTAACTAGACATGACGTGGCACACCACTTGGTAGACCAAGTCTACCTTTTGTTCTTGAGCCATGCATCATCTCTCTCCTTTTAATTAGCTTTATAAGTCATAGATGATTCTTAATAAGAACTATCTGTGATAATTATAGACATCACAAATGGCTCTTAACAAGAACCATCTATAAATTATCACAAAAGATTCTTATTAAAAATTATTTGTGATATTTGCAGACATCACAGGAGGTTTTTAATCGAGGCAAATGCGTGATAATTCCTGACGATTCTTAACAAGAACCTTCTATGATAATTTTGTATCACACACGGTTCTAGCTATCACTAGTGATATGAGCGGTCATGCTTGTAAAACCATCTATGGTAATCACAACACAGATGTCTAAGATGAGGCGTCTAGTATAGTTTTTGTAGTAGTGGTTGTACTAGTTATTCTCATTTGGATCATGCTATGACACGAAATTGCATGGCGTTGTTACCGGACGTCAATGCTTGTACTAGGAGTTAGTGGAACTTAAAGGCAAAATTCATGGAGCTCCTATGTGAGATTGTCGACTGAGTGTGGATGGCCGCTAGTATTACTAGCACAAGCCTATGAGAAAGTATACCCGGCTCATGTGACACAAGAAGATGCCATTGTGGATGATGCCAAAAGTTGAGTAGTCTAGCCAATGTGGTCGTATTTTTGAACCAAGAAGAGGTAGGTGGTACCAACTTGGTTGAAGGCGAGATTAAACACCCTCCTATGGTTAAGGCGTAGGAACCCATGGATATTGTAGATGAAGGTGAACCGTTGAAGCCTTGGTAAAAGCAGATGGATCTCAAAAACTATAACTATGAGGCATTTCTGGCGATAAAGTTTACGATGAGTGGGGTGGAGGAGATCGGCCGTCTGATAGTCATATTGAAACACATACCAATTTGATAAGCTAGTAGTGAGTGCAAGTGAGTGGGTGGCACAGAGTACTCGTGGAATGTGATGAGGACATCCTTAGCCATCTTGCTCCATATGTTGTTTTCAACCCATCAAGTACTTGCTAGAACAACATGCTTAAAAAGCTAAAGCTTTTGCAAAAAGCTTAATATTGAGGTGAACTCATTTCTACCTATTCCTATTGATGTTATTTATGAGATACTACCTCATGCCAATCTTTGTGCATTCTCGGGTTTGGCGAATATGAAGACCTTGGAACCGAGAGGGAGAGAGGGAGAAAGGCCAAAGCAATGGGAGGGGGAAGGAAAGGCAGCCCATGCGGAGGGCAAGCCCATCACAGCCAGGACATGAAGGGCATGCGGTGGAGGGAAAAGCCCATGCGGTTGGAGAGGCCCAACCGCATGGAGGAGCCCACCCTCATGAAGAGGAAGCCAGCGCACAAAGTGACAACAACAAGGGAGGTCCAAACTAGAGGTTAGAGTGCCCATCAAGAAAGAAGCTAATTTTGGGAGTTCTCCCAAAAATTGAATAGGGTTTGGAGGACCTCCATAAAATCAGAGGCATTGTACGAGAGGGATCCCACTCTCTGTTGAAAAGGTCATCACAAGTAGTTCAAAAACTCTGATGCCCCTGCTGAACGGGAGGTCATTTTGGACCGGACAAGCTGTACATATCACAGGCGAAGTACTAGGTGGTCATCACGAAGGCCAAAGCTCACAGGCGGAAAGGGAAAGGATGTATGACCGTAAGCGACTTCTTTTTCATCCCTAGTGTTTTCATTCAAAGTCACACATGTATCTTACACGTAGTTCGATTGATAGTTGGTGCATATTGCGATTTCTATCGTAGGGTAGTGAAGCAACACATGTGCACTTAATCAAACCCTACATAATTCACACCTTCACTACTAAGTGCTATGTTAGGCTCGAAATTCATAACTACTTGAACCAGAATCATGAATGCAACGTGAGGCGCACGTCAATTCGAACCTTAATAGTTATCTATTATTTCAAAACTATTGAATACACAAAAATGCAAAAATTTTAGAAAACATATGGTTTTTATTAATACAAAAGTTAATATTTAAAGAAATGACTATGTTGCTAGGCGAGACTATCATGTCAAGCTAATAGCAAAGTCCCCGCATGCTACCACAGGGGCTCCATGTAGAATTGTCACTATTTTAAATGTCGATAGAACTCTATTGCCATTTCGAATGGCGATAGAGGATTGTTTCGTAATTTATTTGAGCGATGGTATATTTGTGTAATATTAATAAAAATAGATTATTTAAAATATGTGATTTCAAAGACGTGTCAATTGTGATGATTTCCTCGCGTTGCAAATTTGCAACCTCGGACATCGAGCACGGGGAAGCGCTATAGCTTTCAACGCGAGTGCGCTCGTAGCTATCACCAAGAACGGCAAGTACTAAATAGTATTCGTAGCAGCCACTATACTACTACGAAAAGGTCATCATAGGCGGTTCAAATACGTCATCACGAGGCGGTTTGTGAACCGTCTGAATTATGGGTCGATGATAATGAGAGGTTATCACGGGCGGTTGTCGAACAACCGTGCGTGATATTGAAATATCACAGCACGGTTTGCGCTAAAACCGTCTGTGATGTTCCTCTACCCTAAATCTACTTACTTTATTGGCTAACCTCGAAATGCTAGTCATGCCCTGCGAAACAAGTAGATGAGCGGTATATGTATACAATTCGGATCTCAATTCATTTGACAAACATATCACTTCATTCACATCACATTTCATTCACAAACATAAAGCATCCATTTAGCAAATGAATTAATTGAAATGATATTAATATCCATTAACAAATTCACAATTACGGTCTTGGCGTGGAACTCTCCATTGGATTTGATGACTTTACTACACAAAAACCAAGCGAACTCTCCTCGAATTTTTGCAAAGTCAATATGTTTCAATGCACATGTAGGATGGACCTGACTGTCGATAGGAAAATCAACGCTTATATATATAACGTGACAAGTATGAAATGAATGTGGGAAGATTAAAAACCTTAGAATTGCTGATCTTGAGGAATCGGGAGTAGTCTCATATGGTGGCACACGTAGTATCCACACGTGTTGCCCGTCTCGTCGGGTGGTAACGCAAAAAATAGAATGTGTTAAATCAAAAGGCACTGCAGTTTTTTGTAGGTGGACCTCGTGTCTGTACGGACGAGTAGTACTGGTACAGAGTTTACCCTGCTCTCACATGGAGTAGAGTGTACTCATGCTAGTACCTTGTACATTCTGTTTTTCGACAAAGTAACGAGCTTCTGAAGGACTACTAATAGCAGTAACAATTGAGTTGATCCTTTTTCTAAAACTGACAGTTTTTATTTTTGTTATAGTATCTAATTTTTAAACGGAGTATGTTTTTAAGACGGGTTCTACAAGTTAAACGATGTACACGTTAAAAACCTAACATCTGTACCATCTAAAATCACAAGTGAGTCTCTCTTCATAATCAGATCGTAAACAACTACAATTTAAAAAATTCAGCTAAAAACCATAAGATGCAGCCGTTACCAAACAGGCCCAATGTAAACTCACGCTTCTATTGCTGTAACTATTTGCTTTTACTCTAGCAATTACTTCAAATAGTCGCTAGCAATTTCTTCATTGTCTACTCGACTAGCTACTTCAAACTGCACACGTACTTAACAATTTGTTGCTTTAAATTTACCCCTAAAAATATTCGTTCTCGATGAACAACGGCCAAGTGCTTTCTCTCTGAGGCCCGAGTGAACCGAAACGTGGGCCCTGAAACTTATCCTATCATATCGTTTCGGCGTGTCAACCCGGCGTAAAATACACACAATTTCAGATTTTTTTAAAAATAGTCTTTTTCTATTAATATTACAAAAATATACCATCTCTTAAAAAATTACAGAAACAATACTCTGTCGCCATTTAAAATGATGACAGAGGCTCTATCGCCAATTCAATCTACGATAGAGCTGGTGAAGAAGCTCTATCGTCGAACCAATGGACGACAAAGTGCTACGTCGGCTCCATAGGTTATCTTGTCATTTCAATTGGTGACAAAGAGATCAATTGTTAATTAAAATAGCGACAGAAGCCTCTCAGTTTCAATCACCATTTCAAATGGCGCCATAGGCCCTCGCACCCTCTATCGTCATTTAAAATGGCGACAGAAGCTTACCTATAACCGGCCGAAATTCATTTTAATTTGGTAAAAAAAGAAAGAGGGGAGAAGATCATATGAGAAGAAAAGAAAATAAAAGAGAGGAGAGGAGAGGAGAGGAGAGGAGAAGGGAGTTGGAGAAGGAGTTGATCTTTGCATCGTAGATGTGAGTTCTCTATTTCTTTGTAAAATTCATTTTGAAACCACGGTATGTTAGTACAAATAAAATCATTAGATGTTTAGTTGTATTGGGTAGTCATTAGATGTGTAAATAGAGATTTGTAGTTATATTGGGTAGTTGTAAATAGTGTAGTTGTAGATATGTAGTTTTCCAGAGAAGTTAGACTTAAAGAACTTTTAGTCGTAGTGCACCGATTAGTTTTGTAGTCTTAGATTTGGTACATAGATTTGTTCAGAAAATAGAGGATACAATGTGTAGGATCCATTGTTAGCTCCGCACATTGCGGAGGTGAAGCATACATGGTAATTTGATTTTATAGTGCATGTACAAATAATTGTCTTTGTCTAAGGTGTCGCACGTTGGACAAGTCCACTCCTTTGCAACTTAATTTTTGAGCAATGGGTATGTTGCTCGGTCTACTTCGTGTTTATTTCAACGAATTAGTAGCTATCATTTATATGAGATTAGTTATTGAATGATTGATAGGTATGTATAAACGAGTAGTTTTCAAAATACACTGCAGAGAAGGGGTTCCATAGATGGGTAGCGGTACGTTTTTTCTAGAGAGACATCTGTGTGGAGTCTTTTCATCCCTGAGGAAATCGGTAGTTACGCACAAGTGCTGCGATACTTCCAATGATCGGTAGTGCCAGACTTTGCATGACAGAACTACCGAATTTACCTGCAATGGCTAGTTTTCTGACCGTTGCTGAGGGGAGCAAAAGTACTAGTCGTTTGCCTGCGGTTCTTTCGAAAATCTTGTTTTTTTGTCCTAACGGCTAGTTTTGAGGTATGGGGTATATACATCGTTGTGGCCAGTTGGAGAATGTAATACTTTACTCCATTTCACTCTCTTAAGCTAGTGTGAGATCCTCCTCTCAATTATTCATGTATTGCACCTTGTGAGCAAGGAGGGTTATATGTGTTGCATTTACAGGTGGATTGTGTATCCACTCGAGCTTGTGCATTCGTTGCACGTGGTGAGAGTCAAGCGAGGGGCTTGACTTATTACTCTTGGAGTTTGCCGACTCCTAGATGATGTTGGAGGCATTGTGCGTAGTGATCTTCTCAAAGAAGGTTGTGAAAAGACCCGGCAAAGTTGTGAATGTTAGAGCTCACCTACCCGGAGTGGGATAGAGCTACCACTAGTGGATTGAGGTGTTTCAGTTTAATTTGTGGAGCTAGTCCAATTCATTGGGCTAACCTTAACGTGTATTAGAGGAGACCGGCAAGTCTCCAAACACTACAGTAAAAAGTAACCATGTCAATTATGGTTTATTTTCTTGTGCTCAATTTACATTCAAGCAATTACATTCGTAGAATTAAATTGATTGCTTGTCATCCTAGGATTGCAAACTTTGACATAGGCTTATCTTGTTGGTACACTTAGGTGGACCCGATTGTTTTAGGTATTATTTGTGCTAGATCCTTTTGAGTTAAGTTTCCGCATTATTTGCATGGTTTAGCCAAATAAAAATTGATAATTGATTGGAGAAGATTTTTTAGACCGCCTATTCATCCCCTCTAATCGGCCTCCTTGATCTAATAACAACACAGACGATTTGTATAAAGAACCGTCTCAGAGGCCTACTATTACGATGGCTTGTACTAAAACTATCTATGATGTCTGCAATTATCACAGACGGTTCTTAATGAGAACCATCTATGATATGTGGCCATCAAAAAGGGTTCTATATACCAACTGTTTGTAATGGACATATCACAAATAGTTAATAAAAAGAACAGTATGTGATAAGCATTTGCCTTTTCAATTCAATCACAGCTCAACACGCCTTTTGTTATATTTTTGGTTGCCATGTAATTATTTATTTGTTTTGTTCTGCCAAGCTCAATCTGTTGTTGATATTCAATTTATTATCTAATTAGTGAGAAATTGGAGGTATCCATAAAGAGGAGCGATTTGTTGTCTGATTAGTTCTGCAAACTCTATGCATTTCCTAGCTCCACTAGTACACCCATTTCCTTTAGCTCTTGCACACACAAAATCACTTCCCTAAGTCACTACTACATGCCCCAACCAAAAGCCACAGCATTGACACAATAGAGAAAACACACACACCAATTCAATTTCGATACCTTCCCAAGCGATTTGCCGGCGGAGTGTGTCTGCTCGACGCCCTACGGTGCCAACCCGAACTTCGGCTTCATGCCGTTCTCCTACCAACAATAGAAAGGTCGCGTCAATTAAAACTCTGAATTAGATTTGCGATTCTTGGGACAGAAAAATTAAAGAAAGATAGCTACTTGGGACGGACGAATTTGTACCAGGGAGGAGACAATGAGGTCGCACTCATTGGGGACTCTGTGGCCATGGTGGAGGATCAGGAATGTACCTGTTGTGTTGATTCTTGGAGTGAAAATGGGGGAAGGGCGGGGGATTAATAAGGGCGAGAGGTGGGAGGAGACCCGGTGCTTGCCATTCGATGCGGAGAGAATGGACGAGTGGGATCGGCATCCTGGGAGAGATGCCACGGATCGATGATGTGGCAACACATTATCACAGACGATTCGGATTAAAAATTGTCTGTGATATGCAATCATCATAGACAGTTCTTGTTAAGAACCATCTGTGAATTATGGTCTGCCAAGTGGCGCGCTACGTCACGGTCACGCGTCGCATGGCTCAACAGAAATATGAATAAAGGTGAACTTGGTCTACCACGTCATGGTTATGCATCACAAATCACAAGTCATGTGATCTTTCACACGAAAATACGTGAATACGCGCACGCGTGCATGTTTAGCCCTTCACATGCCATCTCCATCCATGTGTCATATGACTCAAGGAGCGACAAGGACTCTGTAACACCCCAGCCAAACAATGGCCTGAAATGCTACCAAACTAACAACATAATAAAACTATGCTAAGACATTCTATAAAATTTCGGCAGAGCCTCCTTTGTTTATTGATAAAAATGAAGTTCTAACAATATTATCAAAAGGTATGAATAACCGCAAGCAAAGTAATTTGGCTACTAAGCAGAAACATCTATAAAACTTAAGTAAAGCACGGAAGCAATATGAAGAAGTTCTAATCCATTATTACATCTTAATCTGAAGGTCATAATCAAATACCACTTGAACTAATCAACAAATAATAATTAGAGTTCTCTATCTTCTCCATGGTGAATATTTCGTACAAGTGCAACAATACTAATCCTCTTTATTCCCATGCATGCCGACCTCGTGAAGGTACCTAAAATAAACAAACAACAACAACAAAACAACGAAGAAGAGTGAGTCCAATGACTCAGCAAGTATAACTGTAACAAATGCAAGCATGAACATTAACTCTCAAGTTAAACATATTACATATGAATTTCATGCTATGCATTATGATCAAAAGCTCATCTTTCTCATCTCTTTCGCATTTTACCGGTGACGCGGAGTGTGCATCCGTCAATGCACACCATGCACTGCCCTCGGTGCAGGGACCAATGCCCACACTCCGCAAGTGTGGGGACCTCGATCTTGATCACCGCATGATCAAGACTTCAACAATTCTCAATATGATGCATATATGTGAATGTATCAAAAGATAACGAGCATTCACCATACTACGCATCAACCAATCTCATAAATGTCATAATGTAAACGAACATAAATAGCATTCTCAATTCATCACTTACTCATACTCACAATTTAAACAGTCATGATTCAACCATCATCCAAACAATTCAACAAATACATAAACACACAGATTTTCACATCACAAATATACTTGCCTCAACCGCGAGAAAATGAAGAACACGTAGAAGGCACAACCCCGAATCCGCTCTCCTCCTGAATATTTAATTAATAATTACCAACATGACAGTAGCGGTTTCTAGATATAAAATAACAGCAACCCCAATTAACCCAACAATTTATCTCAATTAAATCCCCAACTCCCTCGGCCAAATCTGCCCAACCACAGACAGCCGACTTCCAAAAATCATAACTTTCAGTATGTAACTCCAAATTAAGCGTTCTTGGACTCTCTAGAAAGATAATTAAATTATCTACAAAAACTTAGTTGGGGATACTCTCTGATTCTGCAATTAACTAGCCGATCCAAACCCTTTTCTAAAGCATCCAAATTCACGTCGGACTCTCTGGACAGCGCACTAAAACAGGCATAACTTTCGCCCAGAAATTCGGAATCCGGACTTCTTTACCTCTATTGAAAGCGAAGAAACTTATCTACAACTTTCTCAATTTGAAGGACTCCTGAATCGCAACTATTTCCGTCGCACAAACCGATCTACTAAACTCTGTCCAGAACTACCCGATCTGCAGAACAGTAACACTAGAAAATTCATAACTTTCGCTACACAAATCCGAATCACGTGTTCTTGTACTCCTGGAAAGATAATTAAACCCTCTACAACGTTCTAGAAGGGTCCAGACCTGAATCCCGACGAAACTAGATCAAAACCGCCGAGAAACAACTACCATCCCAGCAGCCCAGAAAACCGACGAATCTAACTTGATTAAAACCAATCTAGAGACTACCGGGGATTACCCTTGACGACACGACGATGATCACGTCGACGAACACGACGAACACGGCGACGAACACGCCCGCGATCTCCTCCTCTCTCCTCCGGATCCACGCGGTACAGCGACGAACGCCGGCGACGGCGCACCGGGAGAAGACGACGACGACGGCGCACCGGAAGAAGACGTCGGGGCAGCACGGGCGGCGGCTGGGTGGAGCGCGGGGGTGGAGGCGGAGGGTGGGGGCTGCCTAGGGTTTTAAGAGGTGGCCTCCCTCCCTCTTGGGCCAAGAAAACCCACAGGCCAAGGCCTAGGCCCAGTTTGTCTTAAATTTTCATAAAACCCTCAAAACTCTTATAAATTTAATTATTTCACAAAGTCTCTCTCTATTAATTAAACAATTAATTAAACAATTTCCGGTATTACATTCTACCCCTTAAACAGAATTCGACCCCAATTCTAACGCAACCTCAACAGAAAACAAAACAACCAACTAGCAATTAACTAGCACCCGACGTGAACAACGCCGGCATCGCCAGCATGCGAGACTCCAACTCCCAAGTTGCTTCTCTCTCGGTCTCGATGCGACCAAAGCGCTTTGACATACTAAATATTTTTTTCTAATTGCTTGCACCTCGCACATAGGTTCTTGAAGATCCAAGTGGTTTGCCAACCTCCGATCCTTGCTCCTTACATCTCGCATAACTTTTCACCGCTCTCAGGCGTACCAATGATTCGACTCACCAAGGCCACTCGTTGAACTTACGCCCCTACAACACTTGAATTGTGTAGCTTTAATTCTTGAATGGTGGTGGTCTTACTCGTTGGTCAACGGTTTTAATGAAGCCCACGCCCGGATCTTTCAAGTTCTCCTCGATACCGAGTCATACAAAGCGTGTATCCCACACTAGAACCCAAGGTAGTCCTAGTGATACACAAACCCCTAAAACTTCGCAATTAACAAAAGCGATTAAATACACATCGGGTTATCATTCCCTTTAGTACCAACCCACACAATCACACAACACATATATCTTATGTTTCCATTCTCAATCGATCTCTTTACCTTAGCAATGAGCACCCCTTAAACACGGGCACACCACGGGGTCAAGGTAAACCCACTCTTTCACACACGTAATACAACCGAAAATAAGGGATTCTTATTGCAATCACGCATCACCCACTCCCACCAAAGGGTCAAATCATAAAGAAAATCGAAGATTCAACATAAGAACCTCTCCACCTTCCAAGTAGGTGGTTTGCAAACAAACAACACATACGTCAAAGGGAATCACTCAAATGTCAAACCCATCCATTTTTTTCCTAAACCGAAAACCACACAAGCCAACAAAAGTCAACTCAAACCACAAAAGACTTTTCTCTCATCACGTAGCTCAAACAAGAATCGGGAGCATTTTACTACCGATTTTTTATTAAACTTCCTCTTGAATCACGAGGTTCCAAATTATCCCATACCATACTAGCTCAATTCTCTTAAATTGGCAACATCAACTCTATGTTCAAACCGAGTGCATCCAACACACTTTTGTAGAGGGACTCTACTATTTTCATAATAACATACTCTAGTCAACCTCTCTTCCCACATGTTACTTTAACGAATAATTTTCAATGCACCTCATCGTTATTTTTCACCCACCAACACTTCACAACAAATCTTAAGGACAATCAACATGAATTTCTCGGCTCACATACCCATTTACTACATCCAAAGGATACTATCAAGGAACATCATAATATTCGAATCCACTCCTTCCACTATTCTCACGCAATAACATTAGCCTCCAAGGTTCTAGCATAGATCACCAACCAAAATTTCCCATCTCTAAGGCTTCTATACATATACTTGATATATTTAATACAAAGACTCTTAAATTCAGTGACTAAAATTTCCACAATCAACCATACTCAATCATTAACAACCATATGAAACATATTCTCAACTTGATTATCTCGAGAAAGATTCTAACTCCTAGAGGGTTACTCAACGAGCTAAGTTATACATGGCAAAATTCAACAATCCTTACTATCCCAATAATTCCCACAACGGTTGGGCTTCTTCACAATTATAAACTCATTAACTACACCATCATAATCATTCTAATAATCCTTGCAAAGTACCCCATCATGATGCTCCAATAAAATTGATCAAGATTCCCACACTTTCAATAATTCCAACGTTCCAAGAAAATGAACGTAACACTCATGAACCACAGCTAGGTTCTTCTAGTTGCAACAATAAAACTATTTAGCCCCAAGGACAACATCTTCTTTAAATCAAATCCTCATCGAGAATTATTCAACGAACAATTTATCACTCCAAGAATCTCAAGTATCTTGATACCCACAATCTCACCCGACTAATCACAAAACCACACCAACCAATTGCCATACACATCTTAAAGGTCTTTGCAACCCAAACTGCGTACCCCTTTCTTGGAGAAGCAAAGAAGAAAATTTCAGATAATGTCCATCTGCAATAAACACAAAACCAAGAAAACAAAGATCTTGGACAACAAAGGATAAGACCACAAATGAAGGCGCATGCCTCCTCGAGACGAAAACATCAAATCTCAACCAATACGAATACAATATTGTCATTTGAGCTCCAGAAACTCTTAAGCAGCGAAAATAAGAAGTCAAACACACTTCACAAAGATTGCACAACTTGACTTCAACCTTCAAAACTTTTATCAAACTTTTCCTTTTAACAAAGAGAACAACCTTCTTTGAATACGGTATCACCTTAACAATTCCAACAAAAGAAGAGTTGAAGACCACAACACATTAATTCTTTAAGAACTAATTAAAATCCTCAACACGACACTTTGCTTAAAACAATTTCAGCTACCACATAAATCATGAGATCAAAGATCGCATACACACTATCAAAACTTTTGATTTAAATAGTACCAAGGAATTTATTCAAATTCTTCTATTTAATGAACCTTCAACATTACCATCATAACCACAAATGGACCAACATACTAACATCGAATAATACATTCTTAACAAGCATCATCATATCCTCAACTCCTTCATAAACTTTTCCAAAAGAAACATAAGAAATCATTGCATCATGTTTCTAATATCTAAGTAAGGTTGCAACTACTTGATCTAGGAGAACCTAGTGCATAAGCCACATAAATAGAACAAAGCTCTTAAACAAGATGATACTAGAACAAGATAATCTCGAAATCATGCTAGTATAAATTTCTTACTAGATTTCATATATTCCATTCTTTATTGGTGCTCAACTCTAACTTAGCACCAATTGATTGTACTCTATTCACTATTGGCAATAATTGATCATTATTCGGTCATAACAACATTCATGATCCTAACTCCATTTTACAATTATAAGACATTCATGAGCATAGATTTTGTATCCTACCTTACATTCGAAATTAGAATGGAAATGACTTTAAACTTCAATGATACCACTCGTAAGACAAGTTTCTACAAGTCAATGCATCAACCTTCATCTATTCCTTTATACGTATTTCAACAATCTAGCATGGTAAAAGATAGATGAAACTAGCAATTGTGCATGCTCATAAAGCATCTAAATAAAAGACATATTAAGGGTCAATATTACCAAGGTAATATTCTAACACCTCCTTACTTAATCATTCCAAGCGGTCGGATTAATTACTAAAGACACAGATAATTCAATTTATCCAATCATGATAGACATTTTAACAATCATAATAATCATTCCGTTCTTATTACACACTCCTCAATAACTCCATGAGTTACTATCATGAGTAAACAAATTCTTAATCATAGTTCTTCTAAAACTATTACAGGCAATATCAAATTAAACAACTACACTTCCAAGGATACTAGTAAAAATTTAATTATACACTATGCTAACATATCAACCGATAATTCAACCTTATGAATTAGTTTATACGACTACCACCTTCCACTTAAGCATAGCAAAACAACATAAAGGATTTTAACACTCTCTTTCAAAAGGAAAAGGAACAATAAACTTCAACGCCGAGGTAAAGAAAACATAGATCCAAAGCTTTCACATAACAATGAGTTTTGCAACTCAAAATTCGCATTAATAAAAGAAAACACCAAGCGAACAATGAGCCATGATTCGCAACAAGACAAACTCCCACGAAGGAACTAACCTTACAAATCAACAAAAAGCACGGTAGCAAAGTATCTCAAGAGTCCTGAAGAAACAATAATCGCTTCAAGGAATGTAGAGACCAATTGCATACCCTCAACTGCAAGAACCACAATCTCAAAAGAAATTCATTAACTCCAATCACCAAGAATTGGCGAAATCAACAAGGATAATAACAACTTTTCTAATAAATTCACCCGCAACACCGCAATTAAGTTACCCGAGGTAGCTACATTGCTAATCCTCATACTACAAACAATGATATAATCGCAATACCAAGGTAGCACATCACAACATCTACATCATATCATTGACTATTCTCACCATAACATCATAGGAGCAAATCATAATCATACAAGATTATCAATAAGCATACAAGATTATCTCATAATGTAAATCATCAATATAACATGTCAAAAGCATAAATGCAATGCTTGACCCATCCCATCCTCTGCGCACCAAGTGTCAATTTAATAGTTTAATTACCACGGACCTAAAGCCCGCTCGATACCAATCAGAACACCCACCAAACAATGGCACGAAATGCTACCAAACTAACAACATAATAAAACTATGCTAAGGCATTCTATAAAATTTCGTGAGCCTCCTTTGTTTATTGATAAAATGAAGTTCTAACAATATTATCAAAAGGTATGAATAACCGCAAGCAAAGTAATTTGGCTACTAAGCGAAACATCTATAAAACTTAAGTAAAGCACGGAAGCAATATGAAGAAGTTCTAATCCATTATTACATCTTAATCAAGGTCATAATCAAATACCACTTGAACTAATCAACAAATAATAATTAGAGTTCTCTATCTTCTCCATGGTGAATATTTCGCAAGTGCAACAATACTAATCCTCTTTATTCCCATGCATGTTGACCTCGTGAAGGTACCTAAAATAAACAAACAACAACAAAATAACGACAAGAGTGAGTCCAATGACTCGTAAGTATAATCAGTAACAAATGCAAGCATGAACATTAACTCTCAAGTTAAACATATTACATATGAATTTCATGCTATGCATTATGATCAAAAGCTCATCTTTCTCATCTCTTTCGCATTTTACCGTGACGCGGAGTGTGCATCCGTCAATGCACACCATGCCTGCACTCGGTGCAGGGACCAATGCCCACACCCGCAAGTGTGGGGACCTCGATGCTTGATCACCGCATGATCAAGACTTCAACAATTATCAATATGATGCATATATGTGAATGTATCAAAAGATAACGAGCATTCACCATACTACGCATCAACCAATCTCATAAATGCCATAATGTAAACGAACATAAATAGCATTCTCAATTCATCACTTACTCATACTCACAATTTAAACAGTCATGATTCAACCATCATCCAAACAATTCAACAAATCCATAAACACACAGATTTTCACATCACAAATATACTTGCCTCAACCGCGAGAAAATGAAGAACACGTAGAAGGCACAACCCCCGGAATCCGCTCTCATCCTGAATATTTAATTAATAATTACCAACATGACAGTAGCGGGTTTCTAGATATAAAATAACAGCAACCCCAATTAACCCAACAATTTATCTCAATTAAATCCCCAACTCCCCTCGGCCAAATCTGCCCAACCACAGACAGCCGACTTCCAAAAATCATAACTTTCAGTACGTAACTCCAAATTAAACGTTCTTAGACTCTCTAGAAAGATAATTAAATTATCTACAAAAACTTATTTGGGAGACTCTCTGATTCTGCCATTAACTAGCAGATCCAAACCCTTTTCTAAAGCATCCAAATTCACGTCGGACTCTCTGGACAGCGCACTAAAACAGGCATAACTTTCGCCCAGAAATTCGAATCCGGACTTCTTTACCTCTATTGAAAGCTAAGAAACTTATCTACAACTTTCTCAATTTGAAGGACTCCTGAATCGCAACTATTTCCGTCGCACAAACCGATCTACTAAACTCTGTCCATAACTACCCGATCTGCAGAACAGTAACACTAGAAAATTCATAACTTTCGCTAAACAAATCCGAATCACGTGTTCTTGTACTCCTGGAAAGATAATTAAACCCTCTACAACTTTCTAGAAGGGTCCAGACCTGAATCCCGACGAAACTAGATCAAAACCACCGAGAAACAACTACCATCCCAGCAGCCCAGAAAACCGACGAATCTAACTTGATTAAAACCAATCTAGAGACTACCAGGGATTATCCTTGACGACACGACGGCGATCACGTCGACGAACACGACGAACACGGCGACGAACACGCCCGCGATCTCCTCCTCTCTTTCCTCCGGATCCACGCGGTACAGCGACGAGCGCCGGCGACGGCGCACCGGGAGGAGACGACGACGATGAAGACGACGACGGCGCACCGGAAGAAGACGCTGGGCAGCACGGGCGGCGGCTGCTGGGGTGGGCGCAGGGTGGGGGCTGCCTAGGGTTTTAAGAGGTGGCCTCCCTCCCTCTTGGGCCAAGAAAACCCACAGGCCAAGGCCTAGGCCGGGTTGTCTTAAATTTTCATAAAACCCTCAAAACTCTTATAAATTTAATTATTTCACAAAAGTCTCTCTCTCTATTAATTAAACAATTAATTAAACAATTTCCGGGGTATTACAGACTCCACCTTATAAATTGGTCTCCTCCTCTTTGACTTAGCAATATAGTGCTAAATTATCTATACTTTCGAATTATAGAGTATGGGCCTCACTCATATAGGCCTATTTCTAACATAGAGAGAGTGCCTCAATATGAAAGAACGTGCTTAGGTGGTTGGCTCCTATCCAAAAATGTTGTTTGGGCTTCTACGTGCTCAGGTGTTGCTCAAGTTTTGAAAATGCTTTAGAAATGTTTTGAAAATAGCTTCATGATCAATCCTAACACCTTCAATACTATTTGCACATTCTTTTATACTAAGGCTCTCTCTCTATGTTAGAAGTATGGTTTAATACCATATTGCCAAGGCAAAGAGGAGACCGATTTATAAGGTAGAGTTCTTGCTACTTCTTGAATCATGTGATACATAGATAGGGATGTCATGTGGAGGGCTAAACACGCACGCATGCATTATTAACGTATTTTCGCGTGTAAAATCGCATAACTTGTGACGCATGACCATGACGTGGCAGACCAAGTCCAACTTTATTCTTATTTTTGCTGCATCATCTCTCTTCTTTTAACTAAACATGACGTGGCATACCACTTGGCAGATCAAGTCCACCTTATTATTATTTTTGCTGAACCATGCATCATCTCTCTCCTTTTAACTAGACATGACGTGGCACACCACTTGGTAGACCAAGTCTACCTTTTGTTGCTGAGCCATGCATCATCTCTCTCCTTTTAATTAGCTTTATAAGTCATAGATGATTCTTAATAAGAACTATCTGTGATAATTATAGACATCACAAATGGCTCTTAACAAGAACCATCTATAAATTATCACAAAAGATTCTTATTAAAAATTATTTGTGATATTTGCAGACATCACAGGAGGTTTTTAATCTGAACCGTCTGTGATAATTCACAGACGATTCTTAACAAGAACCTTCTATGATAATTTTGTATCACACACGGTTCTAGCTATCACTAGTGATATAGACGGTCATGCTTGTAAAACCATCTATGGTAATCACAACACAGATGTCTAAGATGAGGCGTCTAGTATAGTTTTTTTGTAGTAGTGGTTGTACTAGTTATTCTCGCTGGATCATGCGCTGCATGACCTGAAATTGCATGGCGTTGTTACCCGGGCACGTCAATGCTTGTACTAGGAGTTAGTGGAACTTAAAAGGCAAAATTCATGGAGCTCCTATGTGAGATTGTCGACTGAGTGTGGATGGCCGCTAGTATTACTAGCACAAGCCTATGAGAAAGTATACCCGGCTCATGTGACACAAGAAGATGCCATTGTGGATGATGCCAAAGAAGTTGAGTAGTCTAGCCAATGTGGTCGTATTTTTTGAACCAAGAAGAGGTAGGTGGTACCAACTTGGTTGAAGCTGAGATTAAACACCCTCCTATGGTTAAGGCGTAGGAACCCATGGATATTGTAGATGAAGGTGAACTGATTGAAGCCTTGGTAAAACAGATGGATCTCAAAAACTATAACTATGAGGCATTTCCTGGCGATAAAGTTTCTGATGATGAGTAGGGTGGAGGAGATCAGCCCGTACCGTCATATTGAAACACATACCAATTTGATAAGCTAGTAGTGAGTGCAAGTGAGTGGGTGGCCTGAGAGTACTCGTGGAATGTGATGAGGACATCCTTAGCCATGCTGCTCCATATGTTGTTTTCAACCCATCAAGTACTTTAGAACAACATGCTTAAAAAAGCTAAAGCTTTTGCAAAGAAGCTTAATATTGAGGTGAACTCATTTCTACCTATTCCTATTGATGTTATTTATGAGAACTGGATACTACCTCATGCCAATCTTTGTGCATTCTCAGGTTTGGCGAATATGAAGACCTTGGAACCGAGAGGGAGGAGAGGGAGGCCGAGCCAAAGCAATGGGGAGGGGGGGTAAGAAGGAAAGGCAGCCCATGCGGTGGGAGCAAGCCCATGCAGCCAGGACATGAAGGGCATGCGGCTGGAGGGGAAAAGCCCATGCGGTTGGAGAGGCCCAACTGCATGGAGGAGAAGCCCACCCTCATGAAGAGGAAGCCCAGGCGCACAAAGAAGTGACAACAACAAGGGAGGCCAGTCCAAACTAGAGGTTACCGTGCCCATCAAGAAAGAAGCTAATTTTGGGGAGTTCTCCCAAAAATTGAATAGGGTTTTCAGAGGACCTCCATAAAACTGAAGGCATTGTACGAGAGGGATCCCACACTACTGTTGAAAAGGTCATCACAAGTAGTTCAAAAACTCTGATGCCCCTGCTGAACGGGAGGTCATTTTGGACCGGGACAAGCCTGTACATATCCTGGAAGCGAAGTACTAGGTGGTCATCACGAAGGCCAAAGCTCACAGGGCAGACAAGGGAAAGGATGTATGACCGTAAGCCTGACTTCTTTTTCATCCCTAGTGTTTTCATTCAAAAGTCACACATGTATCTTACCTGTAGTTCTGATTGATAGTTGGTGCATATTGCGATTTCTATCGTAGGGGTAGTGAAGCAACACATGTGCACTTAATCAAACCCTACATAATTCACACCTTCACTACTAAGTGCTATGTTAGGCTCGAAATTCATAACTACTTGAACCAGAATCATGAATGCAACGTGAGGCGCACGTCAATTCGAACCTTAATAGTTATCTATTATTTCAAAACTATTGAATACACAAAAATGCAAAAATTTTAGAAAACATATGGTTTTTTTATTAATACAAAAAGTTAATATTTAAAGAAATGACTATGTTGCTAGACAGAGACTATCGCCAATCAGGCTAGCAACGAAGTCCTGCATGCTACCACACAGGGCTCCATGTAGAATTGTCACTATTTTAAATGTCGATAGAACTCTATTGCCATTTCGAATGGCGATAGAGGATTGTTTCTGTAATTTATTTGAGCGATGGTATATTTGTGTAATATTAATAAAAAATAGATTATTTAAAAATATGTGATTTCAGCACGTGTCAGCTGTGATGATTTCCTCGCGTTGCAAATTTGCAACCTCGGACATCAGGCACGGGGGAGCAACGCTATGGCTTTCACTGACAGAGTACGCTCGTAGCTATCACCAGCAACCAGCAAGTACTAAATAGTATTCGTAGCAGCCACTATACACTACTACAGAAAAGGTCATCATAGACGGTTCGAAACGTCATCACAGACGGTTTTGTGAACCGTCTGAATTTATGGGTCAGTGATAATCGAAGGTTATCACAGACGGTTGTCGAACAACCGTCTGTGATATTGAAATATCACAGACGGTTTGTAGCTACAAACCGTCTGTGATGTTCCTTTCTACCCCTAAATCTACTTCTGTTTATTGGCTAACCTCAGGAAATGCTAGTCATGCCCTCTGAAACAAGTAGATGAACAGGTATATGTATACATACAATTCAGATCTCAATTCATTTGACAAACATATCACACTTCATTCACATCACATTTCATTCACAAACATAAAGCATCCATTTCGCAAATGAATTAATTGAAATGATATTAATATCCATTAACAAATTCACAATTACGGTCTTGTGATGGAACTCTCCATTGGATTTGATGACTTTACTACACAAAAACCAAGCGAACTCTCCTCGAATTTTTGCAAAGTCCGGCTGTTTCAATGCACATGTAGGGATGGACGCAGCCTGTCGATAGGAAAATCAACGCGCTTACATATATAACGTGACAAGTATGAAATGAATGTGGGAAGATTAAAAACCTTAGAATTGCGATCTTGAGGAATCGAGGAGTAGTCTCATATGGTGGCACACGTAGTATCCACACGTGTTGCCCGCTCGTCTTGGCACCGCAAAAATAGAATGTGTTAAATCAAAAGGCATTCTTGCTAAGTGTTGTATAGGATTAATTAATGTGTAGCTAGTGAATACCCGAAAATTACGAAAATGTTTCAAGGGCTTGGCCCCTGTCGTCGAGCCACGTGTTTGTTGAATGTATGCGGTGAACAACCTTCGTTATTCGAAAAAGTTAGATTAGTCACTCGGAAGGAAAAGGAGTACAATGTACAATGTACTTACCTATCGAGTATTTCGGCGATAGCTGTGTACTTGGATTTGTTCTTACTTAAAGAATCAAGGTATATAGCCTTGTTTCATTTTAGTATAATTACAATTAAAATCCAATGGATGTGCTCATTGTATGGCATAAGAACAAAATCCTTATCGCGGTGAGCCAGCAGTGTTGTTGTAATATAGCTCTCGACGAAGGATGCATCCTCGTTGATGGTATCAATGGCGACCAAGCGTGGGTCCAGGAAACCAATTGGTAATTTCGATGATCTAACTTCGGTCAGCATGAATCTATATATATACACAGAGAAGCAACAAAACGTGAACAGAGACTGTAATTGTACAGACTTACAGCGTCCAGCATCAAACGAGTGAGGCGTCGAGAGCGTTGAGCGTGAAAAGATCAAATATATCGTCAAAGGTCACCACGAAGACACAACCACGAACTTCGTCTTTGGAAATGTTCCCGCTTGAATTTGACATGATACCGAGCGCGCTACGCCTCGGCCTATTGGATTGCTGCATATACCAATTGTGTAATGTTTGGCAACCAAGTCCTAGGGTTACGAGTTGCTCTTGCGGGAATATCATCGGCTCGCTTAGCACGAATTTGCGGGACAATGGCAGGTACGGAGGATCGTCATCATCCTTCATCTTTGATTTGCCCTTGCCAACGCCTCGATCGTAGGTCGACTTTATGGTAGACGACCGTAATGGTTCGAGCGCTACAAGTTGCTTTGGCGAGAATAGCACCGTGGAGATAGCACCGGCGTTAGCTACGGTTCGTCTGCCGTTGTGGAGATAACACCATCGCTAGCTCTGGTTCGTGCTGCCGTTGTGGAGATAGCACCATCGCTAGCTCTGGTTCGTGCTGCCGTTGTGGAGATAACACCCGCACTTGTAGCTCTGGTTCGTGCTAATGGATTGCGCGAAGGCTACGATAGCAGAAAACAAAACTTTTCTACCGCGCACACAGGACATCATGCTTAAGGAGGATCATGGATCGTTACCACTAGACGCAGCAGCAATGAAGAAGAGTTGGAGAAGCCGATCCAACCACGCTGCGTCGAGGTAGTAGTGGAAGTAGTCGATCGTCCCGAACCGATCGTCTCCTCCATGCGATCAACCGCACCACGAGCGGATCCAATCAGAGGTTGTTGATGCCGATCAACGCCGCAACAAGCGCGTCTCCACCGGTATCCACACGTCCGGGTGGAACGCCGATCGCGAGTGTACCAAAGACTCGCGAGCGGCTAGGGTTTGGCTCGGAGGTGGCGGCGTGGTTTAGCTCGGGATTATCGGATCGTTCCTCATTTCGCCTCCATATATAGACCTCCTCACTTGGGCCTCGTGGACCGAGGCCCAATAGGAGTCTATCCGGATCTCTATCCGAATTGAGCCCATATCCGAATCACATTCGAATTAGTGTTCCAACCCGTTAAGTGTGCGACCACAGCAGGTTCACGTATACTTGGTCGCGACCGTAAACACCTTCCGGTCACCGTGTTAATAGCGGCCTCTAGTAAGACATATTAACCCCAAATTATACGTAAAGATCATATCGGTGACTGTAATGTTCTCATGTACTAATCCCTTTGCCTCACGATATAGATTAAGCTCAAGGCGAGACCTGTGTCATCCTCTTAATAGCTCAATCACTCTCTCGATTCCGTGATGGATTATAAACTCGTGATTGACTCCTCAATCACCTTGGCATGGCCATGCACTTTCACAATCCATTACATCGAGGGGCCCGAGATATCTCTCCCATAAGGAGGGCAAATTCTATCTTGATCATTCACATCCCACTACATGTTTCATGGCAAACCCAAAGACTACTTTTATGACTACCCGATTCACGGAGTAGTGTTTAGTAGTCCCAAAATAAGCTACTACACATCTTGGGAAACATAATGATCTCAAGTCTAAGGATTCCACATAAACACTACTTGAGACCAACGATGACACATGGAATCTCTGCGGTGTCTCATGGCGGGTCTATCCAACATATGTTCATTAACACATGTCCATATTATTGATTTGGTATCTCCATACCATGATCCATGAGACATGATCATCAATCAATACATATGCTGATCTTTGAATCATATTTGTTCCTCATATGAAATATAATCAGGGATCATTTAGAAATAGCAACATTTTGGCATTAAGAGTCTCATGAATAAGTCATATACTCATTGATCAATAATGATAATGTCTATTTCAAGGAACAAAGCAATGTATCATAAACATAGTATGTGATATATTCAACATCTCCATGTTGCCTCTAGGGCATATCACCAACACGTGCTGCCCTTCTGGTCCGACCACCGGTGAAGAAGCCTCCAGGGAGATGTCGCATTTGGGCCACTGGATGAATGTTCCAATGGCCTGCCCTAGAGTCACGATCTCGTCGTTGGGGGCCTTCGGTAGCGGGACGACCTCAAAATTGGCATGCACACCATCCACATTAACTTTTGCATAGCCTGGCGCTAAAGGTTGACCGTGCACCCTGGCCCCGATACCATACTGATATGCCTGGCCCCAAGTAGCGTACAAGGGAACGAAGGCACATCTCACTTGGAGCCTGCACTTCGTAGGCTCCTACATAACGATACAAAATTAGCTACTCCAATAGGTCTATGAATGGAGCAAGCATTGGAGAGATAATAATTTTACCGGATGTTGTCTACAGAAATCGCCACGCTTTCCGTCGGATTGGACGCAACTACTACTCGACGGTTATGCGGGCTAGCTACCACGGGAGCGGCGGGCTGTTGACTTTCTGTTTGTTTCCGCACCTCATCTCTGATTACATCAGCCAGCTCATCCATTATCTCCTCTCTAAGAGTTGCCTTGAACTCTTCTCGTAGCCGCTCCTCACGCTCGGCTTTGGTTCTCTTCCTCTGTGATACATTTGAGTCATCTTGGAAACCATGTTTCCAAGGAACGTAAGCCAAGGCCTCTCAGACGGCCGGGTGCTCCTTGTTTCCCAGGGCCACGGAGAGCATATCATTCTCCCTTGTTCCATGGAATGATCCCACGGTAGATTCAAAAATCAGCTCTTCCTGCAAGAGCACGACATGTCATTTCAATTTGTACGAAGTTCTGGAGTAATTACAAGCTATGCACTTCGATTGATATCTTACCAGACGTTGGGACACTTGCTGGTCTGCAGAGTTTCGAAAGGAGACGTCCACCGCTGTCGTTGTAGATGACCTTGCTCTAATCCAATTTCGAGCGCGCTCATCCGGGATATTGGAAAATGGCGGGGCGATGTCCTGTTGGGCTGCCAAGTCATCCTCCGTCCTCCACTGCGGGATTTTACCCGCATACCCAGCTGTGCCAAGTTTGTGGAGGTGTGTGTTTTTTCCTTGGAGGGCCTTATGCGCCACACTTGTACTTTTGAAATCTTCAGTTGTCTTCATCACCTTGAACTCTTCCCATTGTGGTTCTAGGAATGGGTATTTATGAATAGGCGTTTCGTCCGTCTTCACGTATTTCTTGACAAGCGTGCTCTTGAAGTTCTTCCATGCTTTGCACGCCGCTAGGTAGGTTTGTCATTGCACGGCGTCTTGGTGTTCTTTTGGGATCTCGAACGATGCCAAAATTTCGGTCCACAGCTCACGTTTCCGAGTCTCAGGAACGTTCTTCCACGAATTGAATGTGATCTCAATTCGCTCTCGTGCAACTATTCCGATCAATGTTCGGAATGCGCTTACTGCTTTGTGAGGAAGGAGAGGACCCCGATGCATCGACCACCGTGATGGTAAATCGGCCCTCGACTTCTTTGATAGCCCTCTTCCTTGGCGTCTTGATGTTGGAGCGACGCCCGACGATGGTGTTGAAGAATGCGCGGATGACATGTTGCTCAATTGGTGGGTCTATAAGGATAAAATAAGTGATCATATTGAATTGGAAGAGAGGAGAGGAGTAGAGGGAGGGAGGCGGTGGCGAGGGCTATGATGCAAATGGCACAAACCAATGTATCAAGTTCATTGAATCCGATACACTGGAGTGTACCACTTGCTTCATGCCCTTTGAAGGTCTATCTGGCATATATTATTACTATAATGTCTCTAAACAAAGTTCTATGTGGCCATACAGGGAAACGCCTTGCTTTTAGTCATGAGCAAATCATAGTATCATATGAGCAAGCCATGTACTCATCAGCTAGTTGAAAAATAAGTTGAATAGGAGCACATGAACTGACATTTGCATGGGTGAGTAGTTCCTAGTGTGTTTTCTAACATTTGCAGGGATTTGGAGTTCTAACATGAAGCAAATCATAGCATCACAAGGTTACCTTAGTACTTATGCGTCGGGAGGCGACGGCGGCGAGGGCTCGGGAGGCGATGACCCGCGAGGGGTCGGGAGGCGGCGGCTGCGAGGGCTCGGGAGGCGGCCGGGCGACCGGAGGCGCGACGGCGGGCGTGGGCCGAGCCGAGGACGGCTAAGGCGTGGAGGCGAGCCGGCGGCGGTCTTCGAATGTGGACGGCTCGGGGTGGCGGCCGCGAGGGCTCGGGAGGCGGCGGCGAGGGCTCGGGCGGGCGGGCGGGCGAGGGCGGGCGTGGAGGCGAGCCGGCGTCGGTCTTCGAATGCGGAGGGCTCGGGAGGCGGCCGGCGAGGGCTCGGGGTGGCGGAGGCGACGAGAAGATCGGGATTTAGATGTAGAATATAACTGCAGCATACGGCGCGGAAAACCCTAGCCGGAGATTATTATAGGGAGGATTATCGCAGACGGTTCTACACGTAGAACCGACTGTGATATCAATATCACAGACGGTTATAAATTGCAACCGTCTGCGATATTATACTATCACAGACGATTATAAGTGTAGAACCGTCTGAGATAAGCCCACTGTATTTCTTCAGACAAATACCAACCAGCTGCATTCATGATCAACCACCAACAGCTTGCACGCATTCATATACAACACCAACCACCGCATTCATATACAACACCAACCAATGAGATTCACACAATATTTCTTTACATATTTTCTCATTCTCAAAATTGACTACATCACACATTTTCACATATACATCACACAAATGCGTTATTATATACATATATGCAAATGCCCACATATATGAAGCTCATTCTCATTGTACTTGCTTATTTTCTTTAAAAATGAGCCTTTCATGATGATCAATGCGTACGTAACTAGTTTCGTCACGTTGTTCGTCGTCGACCCTTATGCCATTTCCAAAAGGAGGTAACTCGTCAAATTGATTGTATTATTCCTCGTCCACTACATTCTCTATTCCGACAATTCTCCTTTTTCCATGAAGAACTACATGGCGTTTCTTATTTGACGGGTCGGTTACATAGAAAACTTGAACAACTTGGTTGGCGAGCACGAATGGTTCGTCTTTGTACCCGACACGTTGGAGGTCCACGGTAGTGACACCGTACTTGTCAACCTTCACCTGTGGGAGATGCACCCAACGGTAGTGAAATAAGGGGATCTTGAAAACCACGTAGTCGAGCTCCCAAATCTCTTCTATGAAGCCATAGTACGAGTTTCTCGACCCATCGGTACTGAACGCATCTATGCGGACACCGCTGCTCAGTTTGTGCTCTTTACATCCCGAGGCTGCGATAGAATGTGTACCCATTTATGTCATATCCTTGCCATGTCACAATCAAATGTTGGCCTTTTGCCAACCATGTCGCCTCACTTGGCGAGCTCCTAGCGATTGCTCCTTCAACCATTGGTTGAACTGATCGTATGTTGCCTCCCGATCCAAACATCCGCCACTCAATTTTGTTGTCGAAGCACATTCTTGTCTTTGGTCGACATAAGCGCCACTTCACCATGTGTTACAAGACCGTGAAATGGGCTTGAGTATACGTGTCCATATCTGCAGTGATTGCTTTCCTTCCGATAGTTTCGATGCCCTTCAGCCTCCCCTCACGACGAGATTGAGGCACACCTATCGGTTGAGTCTGAGCCATATAATCGACACAAAACTCAATGACCTCTTCGCTTGCATAACATTCGACAATGCTACCCTCTGGCCGAGATCAATTCCGTACGTAGGACTTGAGAATTCCCATGAACCTCTCAAATGGGTACATGCTACGTAGGAATACGGGCCTGCACATTTTTATCTCCCACACAACGTGAACAATGAGATGTACCATGATATCGAAAAACGAAGGAGGGAAATACATTTCAAGATGACATAGAGTCATCACCACCTCGTCCTGTAGAGCATCTAGTCCTTCCGGATCGATGACCTTCGGGCAATTGTGTTAAAAATAACATAGCCTCATGATTGTCTCTCGTACTTTGATCGGCAAAATATTTCTAATTGCAATAAGGAGCATCTGTGTCATCAGCACATGACAATCATGAGACTTCATGCCATTAACTTCAAATCTTGCATCGAAACAAGTTTCTTCACGTTGTCGGAGCAACCGACGGAACTTTCACACCATGCAAGCACCGCACGCTTCGTTCTCTCGACCTTGGACGATCAGTAACACGTGGGGAAGGTACGTTCGTCCATTATCTCATTATCGTCGGTGCTAACTCGGGCCCGATGTCCATATCGGCCAAGTCAAGCCGTGCGTTGACGCCGCCCTTTGTTTTGTCACGAATGTTCGATGAGACCAATCAAGTCATCACATACATTCTTTTCTACGTGCATGACGTCGATGCGGTCGAACATCTAGGTACTTCCAATAAGGTAAGTCCCAAAATATTGATCTCTTCTTCCAGGTGTTCTTCTCATGAGCCCTCATTTTACGTCCCTTTCCGAGGACATCATCTAAATCCTTAACCATATCATAAACCTCGTGTCCCCTTAAATGCCTTGGAGTGAACCATCTTCCTTCTCTCATCAAATTGTTTCTTCATCTTGCGGTATGGGTGAGCCCTCAGAAGGAACCGACGGTGACGCATGTAGACCGTTTTGCGTGAGTGTCTCGACCACACACTCTCGGTATCATCTCGAGCAGTGGGTACAAGCTTTGGCACCTTTTGTACTCGCCCGATAGGTTAGCAAGGGCAGGATAATCGTTTATGGTGCAGAACAATAAGGAGCGCAAAATGAAATTCTCTCGCTTGTATGCATCCCATACCGCACCCCTTCGTTCCACAAGACTTTTAGATCTTCTACCAACGGTGCTAGCTACACATCGATATCATTCCACAGTTGCTTTGGCCCTTGGATAAGTATCGACAACAAAATATACTTTCGCTTCATACACAACCAAGGAGGAAGGTTATAGATGCAGAGTCACAGGCGATGTGCTATGTCTCACGCTCATGCTCTTGAAAGGATTTATTCCATCTGTACTCAGTCCAAACCTTATATTCCTTGGTTCTGCACCAAAGTCTGTGAAACTCCTATCGATGTTTCTCCACTAGACGGAATCAGCAATGTGTCTTACCATTCCATCCTTCTTGCACTCCTCCGAGTGCCAACGCAGCAGTTTTGCCTCCTTTGGATTTGCAAAAAACCTTTTCAAACGGGGAATTATAGGAAAATACCATGCCACCTTAGCGGAGGTCCTTTTTCGCCTCTGTTCCCTCGTCATCGATTGATTGTTACGTTTGTATCGGCATCGTTGCTGCTGGACATACATGCATGTTTGCATACTCTTTACGGTATAAGATACGATCGTTCGGACATGCATGTATTCTTTCTACTTCCATTCCCAACGGACAAAGAACCTTCTTGGCTTTATACATGGTTTTAGGCAGCTCATTTCCCTCTAGAAGTATGTCCGCTAAAAGACCCAGCAGCGCCGTGAAACTCTTGTCGGACCAACCGTTGCCTGCCTTCAATTTCAACAGTTCAAGCACAGCCGACAACCTCGTGTACTTGCAGCACGTGAACAAAGGTTTCTCCGAGTCCTCCATCAAACCCGTGAATTTAACATACTCTCTCGATCATAGTTCTCTTCTACATCGCTAAGCATCCGATCCAGTTATCATCGTGCAACCTATCGGTTATCATCATCCGTGACATGTCATTCACTTCACCGCGATGTCATCCGTGACATATTATTCACTTCATCGGCGATGTCATCCGTGACATATGATCATTCACTTCGCCATGACCGTCCAACACGTATAACCCTTTTTGAAACCCCTCCGAATCAAGTGCGCTTCAATTTGCCCTAGGTTCTTAAACATCTTTAAATTCTCGCATCGGTAGCATGAATAGTACATATATTCCACCCCCTTATTCAATATATCCTCCTCGGCGGCTCTTGTAAAAGCAGACACGCCATTAATATACTCTTCACTCACACGGCTCGCGGCATACATCCGACTTGGGTCCTCGTTACGTACATATATAACAACTCAAGATTAAAATTAGATTAACTAATTATTACTAAATATATATACCGGCCACATGTATTATATTTAGGCTTAATTTGCTAGCTCAATTCATATTATAAACACAACAGCTCATATATAACCAATAATTTTGCAAATTAACCATCTTCAATAACACTCACCAATTACTTAGATCTAAATTGTAATGCAATTAAAGAAAAAACAAATTTCCTTACTAACCATATCTAGAGCTACCAGGAAAAGTATGAATGAATCTTCAAAGCTCAATCTCTGTCTCTTCCCACCAAATTAACTGGCCTGAAATCGCCTAGGCTCGTGTGAGCGAAAGAGTGCGCAGCAGTGGCTATAGATCTGGATCGAAATGAAGACGAGGCGGCCTGAGCAGCGCATTAAATGCTTTGTGGCATTATCACAGACGGGTTTTTATTACAAACCGTCTGTGAATTATATAAAAACCCGTATGTGAAAAGCTGGTTATCGCAGACGGTTTTATATTAAAACCCGTCTGTGAAAAGCTGCTTTTCACAGACGGTTGTTTATTCAAAACCGTCTGCGACGTCGCCAACATAGACGGTTGTTTATTCAAAACCGTCTGCGATAACCAGCTGTAATAATGAAAAGTCAGAACGTATCTCTTGTGTTTCGTGTAACGTATCTCCTTCGTTATACGAAGCGTCTATTTCATTAATATTTGGTATACGAACCGTCTCTTTCAAGGTTAAATATGCGCGCGGGTCTTCTACATCGTACACTCTCATCTCGTTGTTCTTGTGATCACATCTCCTACGTCTCGTTCTTACTAGCTACCAATTAATATGGATTCTAGTACTGTTCTTCTGCTCATCTCCTTCCTCTCATCTATCCATCATGAGTTGTTCGCCGTAATCTTACACAGCGCCAATAATCCACGTCTAGAGCAGCTCCTCGCTCACGCCCGCTCTCCTCCTCGACTCGCTTCCATCCGTCACCGGACCTCATCATCCGCCGTCGGAGGTGTTTTCTTGCCGCTCGGAAAGGGAAACCGCCTTAACCTCGTTCTTCTCTACAATGTGCACAAAGCGGAGGAAGCATTTGTGGCAATGGAGAGATTGATGGATAATATTGCCGCTCAAGCGAAACGGTAGATTCGAGGAATCTTATAATGCTATGCTCTCACGAGCTTATGACGACGCCATCGATCATTTGCCAATCTTTGGAGGAGGAAGTCTTGAGGACAAGGACAATCTTAACGGCGTTCGAGAACTCAGCGGGTGCTCCTCCAAGTCCCAAAGTCGAAGAAGAAGCGTACGAAGCCCAGAAGATTAGAATCTGGCAATCTCTTTATCTCTGCGACTTTTGTAATAAATTTGCATCGAATTGAAATTAATAAATTTGCCTTTTATTTGTGATCCTCTGTCTCTGTACGAATTTGATTGGTTGTTACTATGACAGACGGTTTTTTATTACAAACCGTCTGTGATAATTGCAGATTATCACAGACGGTTTTTAATACAGACGGTTCATCAGTAACAACCGTCTGTGATACTCGTCTTCTCCGACGTCGCCTACACAGACGGTGTCCAAATTAAAACCGTCTGTGTTAGTGTCGGTCACAGACGGTTTTGTCAAACTGTCTGTGATTGATCGTCTAGCATTAGGCTTTCTGTAGTAGTGATAGCACCCACAGTAAAAGCAGCGAGGTTTAAGCACTACCGAGACGATGTGGCGCTTCAAAATAGCGTCCTGGAGTATAGTGGCCGCTATTGCATTGGTAGCGGCCATTATTACCATGGTAGCATCCAAGTTTATAGTGATAGCGGTGTTGCAAGTTGTGCCTATATTTTTTCGGGAGTATATATACTTGCTATGCTCATAGAATGATGTAGTTATTTATTCCATATTATTTTGGTACTAGTAGGGCTTTATATATGCACACATAAATTAAAATTATGAATAATTTAAAGATTCCGATATATGAATATAGCACCTATAATATCGTTCGCTATCCTCTATACCAAAGCTAATCCACTACGAGTCTGGTATCCGCTATTTAGAACCTATCACGGGTCAAATTCAGACCAGGCTCTCATGCGCCACACCACATGGCAGCCATGTGTAGTCCTCGTCCAATCCTTCCATGCCGAGACAACATGGCCATTAGCCATTGCATGGCAGCAGTGGCACTCCAGGTGGGTCAGGTGCCTCTGTTTATTGCAACATATGTAGGTGCATGGTGCCTGTCAGTTGTCACACACGTATGTAGCTCCAGGGTATGGGTGAACCCAGCCGCTAATTGGCCTTGTTGATGGCGAAAGATTTGGGAGACATACGCCAATGTTGTTGTTGGCCAGTTGGGATGTCTCAGGGGGAATTGAGATTGAGATGAGCTGGTGGACATTTGTCAAAGGGAAGTTTCTAGCGTATGCATGAGTTGAGTTTATTACGCACCGATGACGAAAGATTGGACAATGTTCATCATCAGGTTGGTGTAGTAACCTTGGCAGGGCCCAATCTTCCTATATCCTTGGAATTCTGGACTGGAAACCACTGCGGACAAACTAGCAAAGATGTCTTATGTTCCGAACTCGCGAGGACCGAGCTAGTAATTGCCACGTATCATATAAATTTTGATTAATGTGGCATAGATCAAGGTACTATTTTGGTTCTAGAGATTACATGTATGTTTTACAGGAAGTGTATATACACGAAGATATTTTGTTTGCAAGATTAACGCGTAATCAAATTACTATACACGTTTACTCGCAAAAAAAAAAATTACTAAACACGTTAGGAACTTTCAAATTTATACAACAGCCATTCACCGCTCCGTGACATTGCATATTTGATATTCCAGTGTTAAATTATTTTTTCGCCGCCAAGTCTCTTTTAGGTTGGCCTCCATGTGATCAGTATTTCTGTTCCACTCCATAGTTATCAGACAAGTTATCCTGCTTCGGTAACAGCTTGCATGCCACATGCCACGCGCAAGATCTTCTAGTATTCTTGTCGGATGCGTTGTATCTGCCTTCGTCCTGCGAAGACGCGTGAAGTCACTTTCCAAGCCTAAGGGATCCTTGACAGGTTTTGCTGCGGGTTTCTTCAGAGATCTCTACATGTGGCACAAATATTGGCACCAGCAAAGCAGAGTTTTGACTTCTGTTGTTGCAGAGGAGCAATTCTTGCAAGCACTTCAGGAGGCAGCACTCACTCAGCGCCCTTGCTTTACCGTCATCGTTTCCTGCTTTTTCGCATTGTCACGGTGAAGCTTCTGAATTCTGATACATGTAAAGAATGATACAGATGGATTTGATACAGTGATTACCATGCGGTATACCCTAAAATGCTTTGCTTATATAATGGAAGATTTCGTTTTGTAAATGATTTTTTAAATCTGTGTAGTCAAACATTTTGATTTTTGACCACCGATATATATATAAAATTATCTAGGTCAGCAAACAAACTGTATCATTATATTTGCCACTGAAAATGCATTCCTTTATATCTCAGTCATGTTACAACAAATAATGGATCCATAAATAGCGGGAGAGTAGGCCTACATACTTGGTAATCACTAACTCCACGCTAACAAACCCTATTGACTCGCTAACAGCTAGCAACATAACACACATACAAAACAAAGCACAGAATGGGTCAAGGCATATTTTAACAGTCCCCCTCAATCTCAACTCGGCTCTTTCAGATTGAGATTGTGGTAGATAGCATCAAACGGAGACTTTGACAGTGCTTTGATGAATATGCCAGCTAGCTGGTCCTTTGATGAGATGAACAGGACTTCCATCGCCTTCCGAGCAACTTGCTCCCGAACAAAATGGAAATCGACTTCAACATGTTTTGTGCGAGCATGAAACATAGGATTCACTGTTAGGTAAGTTGCACCGAGGTTGTCACACCAAAGTATTGGCGCTTTCTCCTGAAAAACTCCAAGCTCCTTGAGCAGTGACTAAACCCATAGTAATTCTGTTGTAACATTAGCAATTGCCTTGTACTTGGCTTTTGTGCTCGACCTTGAAACCATGGGTTGTTTTCGCGAGCTCCATGACACCAGGTTTGAGCCCAGGAACACTGCAAACCCACTAGTTGATCGTCGATCATCTGGGCAACCAGCCCAATCTGCATCACTGAATGCACTCAACATTGTTGATGTTGATTTCTGAACTTTTAGTCCTCGACTAGATGAACCTTTGACAAAAAATGCAAAGTTCGCTTCACAGCTGCCCAATGACAGTCGGTGGGTTCTTGAATGAATTGGCTCACTTTATTAACCGCAAATGATATCTCAGGTCGAGTAATAGTAAGATACTAGAGTGCACCTACTATACTTCTATACTGAAAAACATCATTTCCAAATAGTGTAGTACCTTGTTGTAACACCCCGGCCCTCCACAGGACCCAAGATGCTACCATTACACCCTTGCCAATAAAAATGTGTTGCTAATTCAACTGTTAGCAGCACCTCTTCTGTTCTTATTATAAGATTACTCACAGGGAGAAAACCACAAATAATGTAAGATAAATACACAGATAACTAGATTCATATTTCACAAGCTATAACATAAACAGAGCCCTGGCTCGCAAGCAAGTTAAACCAAACAACGAGCCATCAGGACTAAATACTGGATTAAACATAAAGCCTCAACAGATTTACTAAACTGTTATTTCATATGTGCAGTGCCAAAAGGACTATTCCATCCCATGCATGTCGTCATCCTCCACCTAAAAACAACGACAAAGCAAGGGTGAGTCCGAGACTCAGTTAACACGATAAAACAACAAGAACACCACTTTAGCAATTCAACAATATCACGAATCTGTAAGTGTAATTTAAGTCTCAGAATCGTATATTGTAAATCTATCCTATGTCTGTAAACTGTAAATTCAATTCTATGTCTCAGAAGCTGTAAATCAGAATCAATGCAGTAATTGTAAATCAGAATCACAACTGTCTCAGAATCAGATCACATTCTCTCACTTCCATGCAATGCAATATCATGCAATGCATCTGTATGCTCAGAATCAGAATCACAACTATGCATCAGATCACTTTTTCATCACTTTCATGCAATGCAATATCATGCAATGCATCTGTATGCTCTGTAACTATAGCTTATACCGGTATAGCGGAGTGTCCACCCGTCGATGGACCACTCATTTGCCTACCTCTGTAGGTCTTATTCCAGAGCACTCCGGATTAGTCACCTGACTTTCTCACCGACCTGGCTCTTATGCATTTTGCATGATGCAATATGCTTCAAATATGAATGTCTAATCAGAAACGATACCATCAAGGTATGATTAGCACAATTCATATACATCATCTCATAAACAACGTAATTCATGGCATGAAAACATGAATAATAACCATTCCACAATTTCTCGTTCTACCATGCACTTGCTCGTTAACTTGGCGGACGGTGCGTGGACGGCACCAGACTCGAACCGCCACCTGAACAAGCATTAATCATTTCAATTCATCGCTAATGCAATACACTCGTAAACGAGCAAACGACATCGCTCTAACATTCGACCCAACATAATCAAACCCTGTCCCACCGGGCAACCTCCCATTATCCCGGTGCTTAATCAATTTGAACATTTGGCGATTTCAGCATTTATACTCGCCGATCAAAATTTACACGCTTAACCTCATTTTAATCGATTATACTGTTTAACCTCAAATTATGCCCTCCTCCTCCCTCTTTTGCCACGGATCGACCAGATCTACAGTGGCAATACCGATTTCACCGTTCAGGCATTCATGCTAGTAACGATGGTTAAATATTCACATGCATCAATTCTAATTATCGGTATACTAACATATGCCTGACTCGGCAAACAAGCATGGAGAAAGATTTTCGGGTTACCACGGCCCCGAGCGACCGGGTCGAGACACTACCTCCTTTTCCTTGGCGGATCGGGCGGATCCGCATGGATCGATTCCTTTTTTTCTTCTCTTTTCTTCCTTTCTTTTCTCTTTTCTAGCGTCGGCGCTCTTTTTTTTTCTGGCGGCGGCGCCCCTGGCTTCCCCCTTTTCTTTTCTTCCTTTTTCCTTTTCTTTTCACCCCTACCTCTCTTCTTCTTCCCTTTTCTCTTCACTCTGCCGGCGCTCCTCCTTTCTTCTCTCGTTGGGCCGACGCCTCCTGCGCCTCCTCTTCTTCCTCCTCACGGCCGCCCCTCCTCTTCTTCCCCACCGAGCTGGCCCTCCTCCTCGCTCCCTTGCGCGTGCAAGAACCGGCGGAGTAGGGGATCGGCAAAGGCGGCGGCGAAGGTGGCGACGGCAACAGCAGGGAGACGGCGGCGCCGCAGCGATACTGGAGCGGCGGATCCGACGGCCGGTCAACGGCGGCGCGCAGTGGGCGGGACGGCGCACCCGAGCGGCGGCAGGAGGAGCGACGGGTCGGCGACGGCGCAGCAACGGCTACGGGCAGGCGGCGGCGGCGGCGACGGCGACGGCGGCGTCGGCGGCGGCGGCGCCGACGAGTGGGCGGCGGCGGCAAGAACGCTGCAAGGGAGCAGCGGCAGTAAGGAGTGGATAAGCACGGGAGGAGCGAAATATCTGGTTTGCCTCTCTCTCTCGATATATATATCGTGGGGTTGGGTTGGGCGGTGGTGGGTTTACCCGCCGGTATTACATTCTACCCCTTCTTAATGAATTCACCCCGAATTCAGAACTCGATAATCTATACGTAAACAATCGAATCAAATAGAAATCAACTGTAACTCGTACCCGTGGAGAACAACTCCGGATACATCTCGCGCATGCGAGATTCCAATTCCACGCCGCTTCGCTCGATCGATGCGACCATAGGACTTTCACGTGCTTCAACGTTACGTGCCTCAACACTCTCCGATTCCTCCGAATCCGAACTCGGACGGGACTCAAGGTGAGGTCTTGCTTAAGGGCAATGGTTCTAGAACAATCTCATGTTCCGATCCCTTAAGTACTTTCTCAACATAGAAACATGAAACACATTATGAACTCCTCGCATAGACTCGGGAAGATTCAAACGATATGCCGACTTTCCAATTCGTGCTAGAATCGGAAACGGCCCAATGTATCGCGGGCTAAGCTTCCCTTTAACCCCAAATCTCACAATTCCTTTAGTGGGAGACACTCTCAAGAGTACATGATCCCCCACTTCGAACTCTAAGTCTCGCCTTCTCACATCTCGCATAGCTCTTACGCCTACTCGGGCAGCTAGTGTTTCTGTCTAATCTCGCCACTGCTCCACCGTCATTGGACCCAATCTGGACCCAAAACTGCCTTTTCACCTACGGCATCCCAACAAAGTGGCGATCTACATTTCCGCCCATACAGAACCTCAAATGGCGCGGCCCGAACACTAGAGTGGTAGCTGTTATTGTAGGCAAACTCCGCGAGTGCCAACTGATCCTCCCAGCTACCTTTCCACGACAAAACACAGGACCTTAACATGTCCTCTAGTGTTTGAATGGTGCGTTCGGATTGCCCATCGGTCTGTGGGTGGAAAGCGGTACTAAACTGGAGTTTTGTGCCCAAAGCGCTTTGCAAGCTCTCCCAAAACTTGGAGACAAACTTAGAATCTACGTCCAAACTATCGTCTTGGGCACACCATGCAATCTCACTATCTCACGCACATAAACAGGTGCCAAATCACTCGCCGAATTCGTCGTACGAATAGGGATGAAGTGCGCGGACTTACTGAATCGGTCCACCACTACCCAAATCGCATCCTTACCTCGCTGGCTACGAGGTAAGCCGACTACAAAGTCCATGGTAACATCATCCCATGGCCACTGTGGAACATCTAAAGGCTGCATTAGTCCGGTAGACGCTTATGCTCAGCCTTCACTTGTTGGCAAATCCCGCAGGACGCCACATACTGTGCAACATCCACTTTCATTCTCTTCCACCAAAAACACTTTTTCAAATCCCGATACATCTTGGTCTCGCCAGGATATACCGTGTACGGGGTACGATGAGCCTCTCTCAAAATATCGTCCTTGACTTGAGCCTTTTGTGGCACGCAAAGACGGCCCCTAAACCGCAATGCGCCCGACTCATCAAGGCTGAAGTCCCCCGATTTTCCTTCATCGAGACGCTTCCTCACTTTTGGAGCAATCTATCATGTCTTTGTTGTGCTTCTTTCACCCGCTCGAATTGCTGATTCCAAGATCAACCGTGTCTCTACATCTTTGTCTGCAAGCATAGCAATATGAAATTCCCATCCGCTCAAAGTCGCAGAACGAGGCGACCCTACGATTGGAGGGTGTCGCTCTTGCGACTAAGGGCATCAAGAACCACATTTGCTTTACCGGATGGTACCGAGAGTGAGATCATAGTCTTTGATCAGTTCCAACCACCTTCTTTGCCTCAAATTCAATTCTTTCTGAGTGAAGATATACTTGAGGCTCTTATGGTCAGTGAAAATATCACAGGATTCTCCATACAAATAATGCCTCCAAATTTTTAGAGCAAAACCATCGCCGACTCTAAATCGTGAGTAGGGTAATTCGCTCATGTTTCTTTAATTGTCGCGAGGCATACGCGACCACCTTGTTATCTTGCATGAGCACGCAACCCAAACCCACTTGCGATGCATCCGAGTAGACCGTGAAACGCCTCTGCTCGGGAAGAGTGAGAACAGGAGCGCTTACCAACTTCTCTTCGAACATTGAAATCAAGCTCACATTCACGGTCCATCGAATTTCACGCCCTTCCGCGTGAGTTGAGACATTGGCTTAGCAATAATGGAGAAGTCTTTCACAAACGCCGATAATATCCACTAAGCCAAGAAAACTTCTCACCTCCTTAACATTGGATGGTCTTTTCCACCACAACTGTTGAAATCTTGGTTGGATCTCCAAATGCCCTCCTGGTTAATCACATGTCCTAGGAAGCCCACTGAAATCCAAAACTCGCACTTTTCAACTTGGCAAAGAATTGATTTTCCTCGAGTCTCAAGCACAAGCCTCAAATGTCGCTTATGCTCTTCCTCCGCCTTGAATAAATCAAGATATCATCAATGAACACAACTACAAAGTCATCCAAATACTTGTGTAGCATACTGTTCATTGTTTCCATAAAGACAGCAGGGGCATTCGTTAGTCCAAAGGACATAACTTTATACTCATAGTGCCCATACCTCGTGGAGAAAGTCGTCTTTTCAATATCTTGCTCCCTTTTCGAATTTGATTATACCAGTTGTAGATCAATTTTAGAAAACACCTTGGCTCCCTTCAATTGATCAAACAAGTCCTCAATACGAGGCAACGGGTATTTATTCTTGATAGTCACCGATTAAGAGCACGATAATCTATGCACATGCGCCAACTCCCATCCTTCTTTTCAGTAAATAGGACGGGGGCTCCCCAAGGTGACACACTGCGACGGATCAACCCCTTGGACAACAACCCATCCAATTGCTTCTTCAACTCTTCTTGGAGTGGTCGTGCTAAACGGTACGGTGACATAGAGATAGGTCGAGTGCCCGGAACAAGTTCAATCCTAAACTCCACATCTCTTGCGGTGGCATTCCGGAGCTCTTCAGAAATATGTCGGGTACTTACATACCACCGAATATCCTCAATGCGCAAAGGCGCACTCGATTTTTCCACAAGTGATAGAAGTAACCCACACTTAATATTCGCCGGCCGAGAACAAGTCGCCAACACAAAAGAGAACTTCGGTGCATTCCCCTGAAAAACTATCTCCTCCCCTGAAGGAGCTTGCAAAGTGATTGTCCTCCAGAAACAGGAAATCACTGCTCGGTAGCGATGCAACCAATCCATACCGAGGATAACATCAAAATTCTCTATCGGAATAACCATGAGGTTAGCCACAAAATCCTCGCCATCTATGGAGACTACGCATCCGGGACAAACCATAGAGCTAACAATAATACCCCTGCGAATTGATCGAAACCGATCGTGAAATCATGCTGCATACTCAATTTTTCCTTTCTAGCAAACTCACTAGAAACAAAGGAATAAGTGGCACCGGAGTCAAAAATAACGAGAGCACTGTGTGAATCCACTAACAAAGTACCTGTCACAACGTCCGGTCGACTCGCAGACTCAGTGGCAGGCAATGTGTAAACTCCGGGCTGCACTGGGGCAGCAAAAGCCCCAACGCTCTGCTGTGACGGCATCGAAAAGGGAGGCGGTGCAGCATACTGAAGTGGAGTAACTGGAGTAGTAGGCCAGTGATATCCGGCAGGCGGCGCCCAGGAAGGAGGCTGCGCGCAGAGCGATCGCCAACACCGGATCGACCCCCGAGATGAGGCATTCGATGACGCAGATCTGGCTCCCACTTAATGATGCCGGAGGGATTCTCGACGACAGACCTTCTCCATGTGGCCCATCCGCCACAAGTGTCGACACTCTCCTGCCGGGAACATTCAGCAGCTCGGTGCTCACCACCACACCTAAAGCAAATCATGCCCTGCCCGGGGACAGGACGCAAAGCTGGTGGTGCAGGAGACGACGATGTCAACGCTTTAGACTTGGATGGCTGTGAAAAACGTCGACTCCACTTAGGCTTCTTAGGAGCGGACCGCTGAGATGACCCACCCCTCTCACTATAGCTTCTCTTTTGGTCACCACCAGAAGCACTCGGACCACCAGAAGGTTGCGACCCTTTAGTGTGGTGCATTTCCATCTCCATCCCTCTGGCCTGCTCAACCACAGACCTAAAGTCACGTGGCGCGGAGCACCCATAACATGCCGATACTCGAACCGGGTCCCCATGAACCTTTAGCCTTCTCAAGGTCACTATTTGCGGCCGACGGCAGTGGGCGGATCAAGTCGTTGAACCGCGCCTCGTACTCAGCTACTGTCATCTTTCCTTGCACAAGGGTCGACAGGGCAACCTCCATACTCTCCACAAAAGACTCTGGGTAGTACTTCGCCTCGAACTGCTCGACGAAGACCTCCCAGGTGGCTGGACCTTGGGCAGAGGTCCTAGCTGAAAGGACTCCCTCCCACCAGATGTCCGCCTGACCTTTGAGCTGAAAGGCCACAAAGCGAGCTCTAAGCTGTGATGTCATCTCTAAGGCTTCGAACTGCCTTCCCATATAGCGCAACCAGTCTGCAGCTTGAACCGGCGTACCCATCCCATCAAAGGTATCCAACCGCAATGCCATCCATTCGCGAAGGCCCATTCTTGGCTCCGATCGCGACAGAACAGCGATGGGACGATGGCGAGTACGTCGCAGCCGGCCGCAGCGCTTGTCGTAACGCACGGACCTCCTCTATGAACTCCCTCAACAAGGCTGAAGACCTTGCCTGAACCCCAGCTACAGACTGTTCAGCAGACCCAACTTCCACGTCGGGTGCCTCCTGCTGAACCTCTAGCGATGGCTCGCTTGGCACGGCCACCACCACGGCCTCCACGGCCTCGGCTGCACTGCGACCACGACCTCTACCTCTCGGCATCTCTGCTCATAACAGAGAAGCGATCAACAACTTTAACAATACAAATCCACAACACAATTAGGGAAAACACATATGCAATGCAAATCCCAAGCCCAAACCTACTGTGCAACAAAGTGTGTCAAATTTAATCCAATTAGTTGGCCTAAGTCAAGTTTTAATTGATTAAGGTAGCCTAGGTTACCAAATTATCCAAAGACGGACCTAACGCCCGCTCGATACCAATCAGTAACACCCCGCCCTCCACAGACCCAAGATGCTACCACCACACCCTTGCTAATAAAAATGTGTTGCTAATTCAATGTTAGCAAGACCTCTTCTCGTCTTATTATAAGATTACTCACAGGGAGAAAACCACAAATAATGTAAGATAAATACACAGATAACTAGATTCATATTTCACAAGCTATAACATAAACAGAGCCCTGGCTCGCAAGCAAGTTAAACCAAACAACGAGCCATCAGGACTAAATACTGGATTAAACATAAAGCCTCAGCGTACGACTAAACTGTTATTTCATATGTGCAGTGCCAAAAGGACTATTCCATCCCATGCATGTCGTCATCCTCCACCTAAAAACAACGACAAAGCAAGGGTGAGTCCGGAGACTCAGCAAGCACACGATAAAACAACAGTAACACCACTTTAGCAATTCAGTCAATATCACGAACTGTAAGCTGTAATTTAAGTCTCAGAATCGATAATCAAATCTATCCTATGTCTCAGCGTCAGAATTCAATTCTATGTCTCAGAATCAGAATCAGAAATCAATCTTTGTAATTGTAAATCAGAATCACAACTGTCAGAATCAGATTACCTTCTTCTGTCACTTCCATGCAATGCAATATCATGCAATGCATCTGATGCTCAGAATCAGAATCACAATCTGCTCAGATCAGATCACTTTTTCATCACTTTCATGCAATGCAATATCATGCAATGCATCTCAGATGCTCAGAATCGTAGCTTATACCAGATAGCGGAGTGTCCACCGTCGATGGACCACTCATTTGCCTACCTCAGGGTCTTATTCCAGAGCACTCCGGATTAGTCACCTGACTTTCTCACCGACTTGGCTCTTATTCAAGAGCACTCCGGACTAGTCATGACTTTCTCACCGACCTGGCTCTTATGCATTTTGCATGATGCAATATGCTTCAAATATGAATGTCTAATCAGAAACGATACCATCAAGGTATGATTAGCACAATTCATATACATCATCTCATAAACACTGTAATTCATGGCATGAAAACATGAATAATAACCATTCCCACAATTTCATCGTTCTACCATGCACTTGCTCGTTAACTCAAGGACGGTGCGTGGACGGCACCGCACTCGAACCGCCACCGAACAAGCATTAATCATTTCAATTCATCGCACGCAATACACTCGTAAACGAGCAAACGACATCGCTCTAACATTCGACCAAACATAATCAAACCACGCCCCACCGGCAACCTCCCATTATCCGGTGCTTAATCAATTTGAACATTTGGCGATTTCAGATTTATACTCGCGATTAAAATTTACACGCTTAACCTCATTTTAATCGATTATACTGTTTAACCTCAAATTATGCCCTCCTCCTCCCTCTTTTGCCACGGATCGACCAGATCTACAGTGGCAATACCGATTTCACCGCTCGAGCATTCATGCTAGTAACGATGGTTAAATATTCACATGCATCAATTCTAATTATCGGTATACTAACATATGCCCCGACTCGGCAAACAAGCATGGAGAAAGATTTTCGGCGTTACCACTCGGCCCCGAGCGACTGGGTCGAGACACTACCTCCTTTTCCTTGGCCGGATCGGGCAGATCCGCGATGGATCGATTCCCTTTTTTTCTTCTCTTTCTTCCTTTCTTTTCTTTTCTAGCGTCGGCGCTTTTTTTTTCTCATGGCGGCCTGGCTTCCCCTTTTCTTTTCTTCCTTTTCCTTTCTTTTCACCCCTACCGCTTCTTCTTCTTCCCTTTTTCTCTTCACTCCGGCGCTCCTCCTTTCTTCTCTCGTTGGGCCGACTCCTGCGCCTCTCTTCTTCCTCCTCACGGCCGGCGCCCTCCTCTTCTTCCCCACCGGAGCCTGGCCCTCCTCCTCGCTCCCTTGCGCGGCGCGCAACCGGCGGAGTAGGGGATCGGCAAAGGCGGCGGCCAGAAGGTGGCGACGGCAGCGCAAGGGGAGACGGCGACGCCAGCGACACCGGAGCGGCGGATCCGACGGCCGGTCAACGGCGGCAGCAGCGGGCGGGGACGGCGCACCCGAGCAATGCGGCAGGAGCGACGGGTCGGCGACGGCAGCAGCAACGGCTACGGCCAGCGGCAGCAGGAGCGGCGGCGGCGACGCAGCGTCGGTCATGAGCGGGCGCCGACGAGTGGGCGGCGGCGGCAAGAACGCAAGGGGAGCAGCGGCAGCAGAAGGAGTGGATAAGCACGGGGAGGAGCAGAAATATCTGGTTTTGCCTCTCTCTCTCTCTCTCTGATATATATATCTGTGGGGTTGGGTTGGGCCGGGCTGGGCTGGGTTTACCCGGCCCAGGTATTACACTTGTGCCTTGGATAGCTTTTCCCGAGTTGACATTAGTGTTGAAATAGCTTTACACTTCTCCATGTTGGCTCTCTTGAGAATATCCTGAACATACCATCCTTGTGTCAGAACAACACCATCTGGAACAGGTTTGACTCCAACACCGAGAAAGAACTCCAATGGTCCTAAGTCCTTGACTGCAAATTCACAGGTCAGCTATTGAACCAGCTTGTCAGTGGCACTTGTAGAGGAACTAATAATGATAATGTCATCTAAATAGATGAGCATATATATTGTAACTCCCCCATGGTCAAACAAGTATAGAGAAGCATCAGCCTTTGATGGATGAAAACCCAATTCTTGAAGCTTGCAAGTCAACCGAGAATGCTAGGCCCTTGGAGCTTGCTTCAAGCCGTACAACGCCTTGTCCAATCGACAAACAAAATGAGAAGGTTGATGAGGATCTTCATACCCTGGAGGCTATCTCATATATACCCTATTCTTTTCGGCTTCTAAAAGTTG
>JAYGGG010000455.1:0-23130 GCA_036346245.1 Bonia amplexicaulis | reverse complement strand
ATAAAAGATAATACAAAGTCGACTAGTCTCAAATATGAACATGACATGAATTAGGTCAAAATTTAGCATTTTAATTAACCTATCATGGCAAAGACTTGACTACACATATAAAGTCATGATCGATTAGCAATGGAGCACAAATCATGGCAAGATGTAACATAAGAGAAAATATGTCATGAATGGATAATAATCAAGGCTCCATGTATTTATATTATAATGCGTAATGACATGCGTAAAACCACCCCTCAACAAGTGATGCCTTTTAGTTCAAGTTGAGTTGTCAATATTATTCCAAGCTCCCAAATGAACTCCCCAACCAAAGCAACAAAAACAAGGGCAAAGAAAATGATACCCAAAGCATAGATAAGATATAGAGGATACTAAGGCTCGACGACTCTATCTACCCTATATGACCTGTGACTAGTAGTGGTCAGAAAACACACACAGAGAGCAAACACGCACTGCCTACCCGAGGGTGGCCCAACCCTAGAGCCTAGAAGAAGTGAGTGAGCTCAACCTAGTGAGATAAGAAACAAATATCCCGAAGCACAAGATAAGAGCAAGAAGTTCAAGCACTCAAGAGACACACTCTAACCTATGCTAGAAGGACTAAGCTCAATGCACCCGCAAATGCAATGCAAAAATGAGAGTACATAATCAATAGTAAAGCAAGAAAGTCCAAGCTCCCCACACAACAACCATAAGGACAAACCACCCCAAGCTCTCCTCCAGAGTCAAAACCTCGTATATCCAAAGGCTTGGTGAAGATATCACCAACCTGGTGGTCACTTCACAAACCGAGCACGATGTCACCCTTCTCTACATGGTCTCAAGAAAATGATATCTGATATCGATGTGCTTGGTCCGAGAGTGTTGCACTGGTTCTTAGCAATGTTAATCGCAGACGTGTTATCGCAAAAGAGCGAACACGATCGATAGCAACCAAAAGTCCCGAGTCGAGACCATCCAGCACTTGGCTACAAAGAATCGGTCAGCAAGAACGCATTCCCGCATGGACCGTAATACCGGATCGCTTCTCAAGACCAAGAAACGAGAGAAGTACCAATAAACCGGCAGTTCGAAGGTTTTCCCATCATCCTACAGCAAAGTCTCGATCCGAATAGGCTCTAAGGGATAGACAGATGAGGAAGAGTACCGATACCATAGTCAATGGTAGCTCAAGGTACGAAGATGCGCTCATCAGCGGTGAGATACGCGAGGAGAAGCTCAAACCGCACAAAGACACACGTAGAAGTGTATGTCCGGCCTCGAGGCAAGGAGGTACAAGAGAGAGCCAATCATATCAACTCTTGATCAACTCGCTCGCCCTCATCTCGGGTCAGTGTGGTCGAGAAGCCATCGGGAGTTGACACCGCTTCCATCACCATGTCGAAACGCCTCGTGAGGTCACGGTGTACTTGCCTTGATGCAAGAAGGTACCCTCCCGACCGCTTGATCCGAAGCCAAGGAAGAAAGTCAACTCACCCATCATGCTCATCTCAAACCCTGCTCATGACATCCGAGAACCGTGAAACTAGAGCATGGGAAGAGTCCAAAGATGATGTCATCGACATAAATTTGGGCGAAGTAAGGTCATTACCGCCACGAATGAACAAGGTCTTGTCAACTTTACCCATCTCGAAATCATGTCTCAATAGATAGGACTTGCCTCTCATACCAAGCTCTAGGGGCTTGCTTAAGTCCATACAACGCTTTGGAAAGCTTGAAGACATGACTTGGGTATTTGGGGTTCTCAAACCGGAGGTCGTTCGACATAGACTTCTTCCTCAATGAAGCCATTGAGAAAGGCACTTGACGTCCATCCGTAAAGCTTGAAACCTTTAGAAGCGAAGGCGCTAATTTAATGGCCTCAAGACGAGCAGGCAAAGGTCTCCCAAATCCGCACCTCAACCCGGGAGTACCCTGCAACCAATTTCAGCCTTGTTTCAATGACTACCCCATCCTCACTTTGCTTGTTCTGAACACCCATTTGGTTCCAATGATATTGTGATCTCGAGGGGCTCAACAAGCGCCCGCACCTTGTTTCTCTCGAAACTCTAGCTCCTCATGCATGGCGCTGACCCAAGACTCCGAAAAGCATGGCATACGCCCTGGGCTCAAAGGAAGCACAAGGCAGGGAGAGTAAAAGGACACGCTAGACTTGGAACGGGACTCCTCAAATAGATCTCCAATCATCCGCCGTAAGGATGAGATTTTTGGATATGTCTTGGAGGTCCTAGATGAGATGAAGAAGTGGCCTCACCTCTACTCCGACGGGTAGGAACAGAGCCACTAGCCCGTAATAGCGGTAGGTAAGGCCGATCGCCTCGAGGTGCGGGAAGAAGGCACCTCAAGGGGTGGAGAAGGACCGATCGTAGACAACCTCATCTCCATCATCCTCATCATCCACAAAGATGGTCTCGATCGCTTAGTGAACTTGAGATATCGGCCTAGTCCCTGACCGCCTCATCGAAAGTTACCTCGTGTTTCTACCATTTTACTAGACTCAGCCTGCACCCTATAGGCCCGCCAAGAAGTCGAGTAGCTCAGAAAAAGTCCATCACAAGAACGTGACTCAACTTATCTAGGTTCCCTGACTTTAATAAAACACTTGCAACCAAACACACGAAAATGAGAAACACCGGGCTACCGATCTCAACTCATAAGAAGTGCTGCAAGTGTGTCAAGAAAACTCGATTGAAACATGGCACCTGGCTATAGCCTCACCCAAAACTCGTGTAGAGTACTCATCAAGCATCGCCCGCCATCTCGACTAAGGTACGTTTTCTCTCCACAACGCCATTTCCGAGGGACGATGGAGAAGAGAACCGGTGCTCTACACCGCCTCACCACGTAAACTTCAAAGTAGGAATTTTGAACTCCGTGCCATTGTCATCCTGGATCGTCAGAAGGCACCGGAAGCTCAAAAAGCCCACCAAAAGACCCGAAATGTGAAACGCCTCATCCTTCGAGGCTAAGAAAACACCCAAGAGTACCTCGAGAAGTCATCGATCACGACAAGAACATACCACTTCCTCCCGCCGATCGCACTGAGCCGGTCCAACCGTATCCATATGGAGCAACTGTTCCGCATCGGCCATAGTAATCGTGGACCGGAGGATGAGAACGGCAACCATCTTGCCGTGCCAAGATGGAGCGCAAACAAGATCTTTGACCATCTTGAGTTTCCAGACCACAATGAGACCGTGGTCGCTAACTCGAGTCAAATGGTCAAATCCAATATGACCAAGTCTCCTATGCCGGAAAGGTCATGGACTCGTAAGCAAGCAAACAACGGAGAGGATCACCAAAAGACTCGTAAAAATCAGCACGAAAGATCCTCCCAAAACGAGAAATCCCACAAACCAAACCACCAAGAATCAAGAATTTTACATTTGTTTTTCTTAAAGCACACCTCGAAATCGCATCGGTAAGTCGAAACCGAAGCAAATTGTATTGCGCCTACTCACCAAGGCAACATCTTTCAAAATAAAAGAATCATTAATGCGACAAGACTTTGGCAATGACGCGCCTGTAAGAAGCATCTCCAAAGGTGATCGCCTCATCACCCGAGCGCGGGCAAGGAAGAAACCAACTGGAATCTCCAACATGTGTCGTGGAACACCCCGAGTCTACAAGCCAAACCTTCCTTCTGCCCCTACGAACTCCGAAATCAACAAGAGAGCAAAGTCTCGCATCGGGATAAATCAACATACAGATTTTGGCACCCAACACCGAGTCACACATCGAGCGTAAGAAGTAGTCAACACACGATCCGACCTCTAACTACCCTACGCCTCCGCCGGGCCAGCAGTGTAAGGTCTATGCAGCACCAAGTCGTTGTCGGGTCCGATCGCACACGGAGAGCGAGCTCGAGCACCTAAGAAGATGATCACGCCATGGTAGCTATCTCGATGGAGAAAACGAGATCTACCCTCGTGACGGCGGAAGTCACGACCAGAGGGAGCACGAGGATCTAAAAATGGAAGACTCGTAAAACCAAGTCCCTGGTACTTCAAAGTTACTAACAAGAGCAAGTTTAGACCCTTTGTTGGTCTTAGGTGCACTCAAGGTCTCAATGACCCCGAACACGCCTTAAGAGACTCATCATGCCTCTTCACATCTTTGGCGCTTGAAGCAATGGTCAAAACAAATGCCCATCCTTTTACAAGGTGCAGCAGTGATACTTCGCCTTCCGGCGTCGGTAGCATGAGATGGCTTCACCCGAGAGGTCCGGTCAGCAGTGAAATCACCTTGTCAGCCGAAACTTCCTGGACAAAGCTCGCCGATCTAAATTGAACTTTCTTGTTCTTGGCTTGACCTCGATCATATTTTACTACTATGGGTCCGAAAGCAACCTGCAGTAGGATGCTTCCTTCATCCTCCTCAAAATCATATCCTGGGACCTTGATTGAATTTGCAAATCTTCGATTGGTCTAGAATAAGATTAAGATTCTCTGCCCCCTATAAATCTCCTCAGAGAGTGTTCATAAGGCAACGACACTCCCGAAACAGAGAGGCACAAGAAGATATGGTGGAAGAAGAGATGTTAAGGTATGGGAGTTGCATGAAGAACCAACAAGAGAGGAAAGTTTGGCTTGTGCACGCACAATGCCCCACTCGGGGGCACATTCCTACTACTAGCAGGTTGGTTCAAGCCTCAGGGCTGCCTCACCCTTATCCCGGGCTTCTTCCCTTCTCCTCAATCACATTACAAGCACAAGGTGGCTTTCTAGTAGGTCCTTAGTTAGCTTCACACATTTCTCATCCAATGCAATCAAGTTAGATTTTAGTTTGTTACAACTAATGCATGGTGAGCTATCAGGTCCTTAGAAGCAAATCGAGCCAACTTCATCATGATCAATCATTTCTTGAAACCTGCTTGGAAACGTATTCAAGCTCGCAGCAGCTTAGGACAATTCACACATGAAGCAATAGGCTCAAGTAGAAAAGCTTGTAATTCAAACAATTTTATGATCTCGCCTGCTTTTAGGTTCATCTTCAAATTATTACAACTTTCACAAGTCTCCTGCATCGAGAAGCATAGTGTAAAGACCTCTAAAAGCATTGTCCTTATCCTCACATGAGGTGCAAGAAGTAGTCTCACCAGAGATGAAGAAAACAATCCTAGACATCTCTAGTTCAATGAAAGGCACTAACATTCTCCACCTTAAGAATATCTAGCTCGTGAGGTCACACTATCATATGAAGTCCTTAGCTTCTCCATATCTCCAAGCAAGGCAATGCATGTATCACATTCGTCACTGGAGGGAGGAGTATGTAAGTGAAGTAAGCTCCGTGACAGATCTAGCTACTTCCTTCTAACTCAAGACACCCAGCCTTAGCTCTAGCATGAAATCCACCTAGCTTAAGAAAAAGCATGATTGAGCTGGTCATAGGTGGGCACTCCGTCCGAATTCTGAGTACAGCCGTCGCTTCGCCGCTTCCTCGAGGCTATGAAGCACATGCCGAGAAGTCGTCCGCCTTGGGGTCTTGATCACCCGTCTCAGCCGTCAAGTCTTGCCCATCCCTCCACCTCGCTGAAATGAGGCTTTTGTTGCGGTTCTTGTCGATGTCACAGTATTTCTTTTTTTGCCTTGCGTCTCGAGCTGGAGGCTTGTTGTATGTTCTTGTCGATGTAGTCGTTTTGCCTAACCGCCAACGCCGCTTTTGTTCTTCTCCGCTTAGCGGCTTCTCTGAATGTGGTTAGGGCCACCACACTCAAAGCAAATCATCGGTCTCTTCTTTTTCCGTCCTCCTTCTCTCTCAGGCACGGGAGAACTTCCGAGTTAGGAGAGCAAATGCTCATCCTCTAGCCGCTCTAACCGATCATCGCCACACCGCCGTAGAGCAATTTAGGGAGAACTCGCAAAGAGAATCTCCAGAAGAACCGTGGTTTAAGCGGGATCCGTGACTAGAGCTATCGACAGACTTCAACCGACGAGAGACTATGTCAATCTGTGAGTCTTGAGGCGAGTAAAGCGATCAAGAGTCAAGGTCGAGAGGTCCGTGGTGTCCTTGATGGTAGTCACCTTCATCTCCCAAACCCAAGATCGAAAGCGTGTAGAAGTACCTGTCGAGCTGCTATCCGAGCTCTGAGTATGTGAGACCCACCGCCGAGATTGCCCTCAATCTTGTGAAAGCGTGAAAAGCACTCGCTGGCGGGACTCCAGAAGCATCTCGAATTTGCTCAGATTCGCCGCTGAACTCGATCCCTCCGAATCGCTCTTGATCCGGGAGGTGCCTCATGGTATGCACGAGGGTCACCTGTATGTCGTGAGCTTTTATCTGAGAGATGCGATCAAACCGCTTCGCTCAATCCTCGTATGATGATGTTCTCGCCTTTGCATTTGCCTCAACATCAGCCATATTCCGTGCATTGATGTTCTACTCACAGAACAACAAATTGTATTTTCACCTTCCGCCAAATAGCATACCCCCGAGCCCCGATATATGTTTCCATTCTGGCTCTTCCGTAAGGGGTAATCCGTGCCATCGAAAATAGGCGGCTTGGTGGAATACTGGTCTGTTACATGGCTTTTCGAGACCGTTAAGATCTATGAAGTTAAGAGCCAACCTACTCGATACCAATTGAAGGACCCAATGGCAATGTAGGGGGGAATGGTGCCTTAAAATTCTTCCCCGAAACAAACGAAATCACAACCGAAAGACAAAGTCGTAAAAATAGACAAACAAATCGCATCGATCTGCACCGTGGTCGAAAAATCAAAGCGTAAGAAGACAATAGTAATGGATCGTGAGTAGGCTACTTAGAGCGAGAAACAAAATTTTTCTACCGCAACACAAGAACATCATGCTTAAGGAGGATCATGGATCGTTACCACTAGACGCAGGCCGCAATGGAAGAAGAGTTGGAGAAGCCGATCCAACCACGCGCTGCCGAGGTAGGTGGTCGTAGTCGATCATCCCGAACCGATCGCTTCCTCCACGCGATCAACCGCACCACGAGCGCATCCGATCCCGTAGGTTGTTGATGCCGATCAACGCCGCAACCGCCAATGCCTCCACCGGTGTCCACACGTCTGGTCGAACGCCGATCGCGAGTGTACCAGACACCGCTGCTAGGGTTTGGCTCGAGGCGGCGGCGACGATTAGTTCCTGATTATCGTGTGCTGCCTCACCGCCCATATATATAGACCTCTCACTTGGGCCTCGTGGACCGAGGCCCAATAGAGTCTATCCCATCTCTCATCCGAATTGAGCCCATATCCCAATCACATTCGAATTAGTGTTCCAACTCGCATGCGCGACTGTGAGGTTCACGATACTTGGTCGCCACCCGTAAACACCTTCCCGATCACCCCAAGCTATTAGCGCCTCTAGCAAGACATATTAACCCCAAAGTATACGTGAAGATCATATCCACCAACCTCGTAATAAGTTCTCATGTACTAACCTTGCCTCACGATATAGATTAAGCTCTGCTACAGACCAGGTCATCCTCTTAATAGCTCAATCACTCGATTCCGTGATGGATTATAAACTCGTGATTGACCTTCAATCACCTTGGCATGGCCATGCACTTTCATAATCCATTACATCGAGGGGCCCAGTAGATATCTCCCATAAGGAGGGGCAAATTCTATCTTGATCATTCACATCCCACTACATGTTTCATGGCAAACCCAAAGACTACTTTATGACTACCCGCCACGAAAGTAGTGTTTAGTAGTCCCAAAGTAAGCTACTACGCATGTCGGGAACCATGATGATCTCAAGTCTAAGGATTCCACATAAACACTACTTGAGACCAACTCATGACACTTGGAATCTCAAAGGTCTCATGAATGGTCTATCCAACATATGTTCACTAACACATGTCCATATTATTGATTTGGTATTCCATACCATGATCCATGAGACATGATCATCAATCAATACATATGTTGATCTTTGAATCATATTTGTTCCTCATATGAAATATAATCGTGATCATTTAGAAATAGCAACATTTTGGCATTAAGAGTCTCATGAATAAGTCACATACTCATTGATCAATAATGATAATGTCTATTTCAAGGAACAAAACCAATGTATCATAAACATAGTATGTGATATATTCAACATCTCCATGTTGCCTCTAGGGCATATCACCAACGCCTCCCACTTGCACTAGAGTCAACCATGTAGGTATCTAATACCCATTGCCCTAGTGTGAGCCTCATGCTTTACCGGGAAGTGCTTTGTCAACTGATCCGCAATGTTCAAACTGTGTACTTTGCATTATCTTAACATCGCCTCTCCACAATCTCGCTTGATGAGATGAAATCGTCAGAGAATGTGCTTGGACTTCGGTGCGATCTAGGCTCTTTGGTTTAAGAATGGCTCCACACTGTCACAAAGAGAGGTCCATTACCGAGGCACTAGCCATCACACCAAGCGTCAAACAAATTTTGATCCAAATTTCTTTATAGTTTCGTAAGCCGCTATGTACTGCTTCGTTGTAGAATCAAGAACTGCCTCCCCGCTTGAACTCTTCCACCATCGCACCGCCATTCAAAGTAACACAATCCCGATTGCATATCTAAAATCATCTTTGTCGCTGGAAGCTAGCATCGTGTAACCATTTACAACGAGCTCTTCCTCACCCCCATAGACGAGGAACACATCTTTAGTTCTTTCTCAAGTACTTCAAGATGTTCTTACTTAATCCAGCTGACTTTCACCGATCCTGATCGGTATCTACCGTAGCACTTAAAGCATACGAGACATCCGGACGCAGTACAAAGCATGGCATACATAATGGATCCAATAGTCGAAGCATATGGAATCGCATTCATTTTATCCCGCCATCATGTGTACTAGGACACCGATTCTGCTAAGATTTATACCATGTGACATAGGTAGGAAGCCTCTTTGAATCCTCGCATGTTGAACCTTTTCAACACCTTGTCAATGTAAACGATCTTGGCTTAATCCAATCAGCCCTTTTGATCTATCTCTATAGATCTTGATGCTCAGAATATATGTCGCTTCCTAAGTCTTTCATAGAGAAACTACTTTTCAATGAAGACTTAACAGTATTCGGATAGATAGGAATGTCATTTCCGATCAATAATATGTCATCCACATATAAGACCGTAAACACAGCAGTGGCTCCCACTAGCCTTTTGTAAACACAAGGCTCTTCTTCGCTCTTGATGAAACCAAACCCTTTGATTACTTCATCAAAACGAATGTTCCAACTCCGAGATGTTCGCTTAATCCATAAATGGATCTTTGTAGCTTGTATATCTTTCAGCTGATCATGATCGATGAAACCCGCCGTGTCGGTCATGTACACATCCTCACCGCATTTCCATTAAGGAAAGTCGCTTTGATATCCATTTGCCATATATTTATAGTCGAAATAAGCAAGAATCGCCAGAATGATCCGAATAGATTTCAAGCATTATGATCGCTTAAAAAGTTTCATCATAATCAACACCTTGAATTTGTTTGAAACCTTTGGCCACTAATCGCGCTTATAGATGTGAACATTTCCATCTATGTTCATCTTTTCTTGAAAACCCATTTGTACTCAATGGTTTTAACCACCATCGTGTGGATCAACCAAGTTCCAAACTTGATTACTCGGCATGGATTCACTTTGGATCTCATGGCTTCAAGCCATTTCTCGAGTCTCGTCCCCACCATCGCTTCTTCATAGGTTCTTAGGTTCATCGCTGTTCAACAACAATATATCCCGTTGTTGAGTAGTCAAGAACATGTACCTCTCGTGTACACGACGCGGACCCCTCCGACCTACGTGGTGTTGTCAGGCAGTGTCCACCACAAGTTCTTCAACAATTTGTTCATCCTGTTGTGGTCTCAGAGGAGCTCGAAACGCTTGTCAGTGTCTCGAATTTCTTCAAGTTGCACCATGCTCCCACTATCCCTTCTTGAGAGAAACTTTTTCTAAGAAGACACCACATGCCAAGCGATAAACACTTTGCCTTCTTCTTGATTATAGAAGTAATATCCTTTTGTTTCCTTAGGATACCCGATAAAGAAGCATTTATCAGATTTAGGACCTGAGCTTATCGATTGTAAACGCTTTTACATAAGTCTCACATCCTCAAATCTTAAGAAAAGACAAGTTAGACGTTGTCCCGCCCACATCTCATATGGTGTCTTTTCTACTGATTTTGATGGAACTCGCTAGTGTGTGAAAGCGTCAAGCTTCAAGAGTTGCATTCTCAAAAAGACAACGGAAGATCACTCGTGGCTCATCATGAGCGCACCATATCTATTAAGGTGCGATTCGCTCGATAACCCCATTCCATTGAGGTGTTCCGGCGGAGTCAATGTGGAACAATTCCACAATCCTTCGGGATGATTACCAATCTCATGGCTCAAATACTCACCTCAACGATCGCATCATCAGAAACTTGATTGTCTTGTCTAAATGATTTTGCACTTCATTTTGAATTCTTTGAACTTTTCAAAGGATTCGTGACTTATGTTTCATCGTAGATATATCCATATCTACTAAAGTCATCAAGCAGTTATGAAGTAATCGATAACCACCCTCGGTCGTTGAGCTCATTGGTCCACACATCGAATGCACGAAAGTGCCAATAAGTCACTTCGTCTGCTCACCTTGACCGTGAGAGACCATGTGAGGGTCATCCCATTGTGAGTGATGAGTAACTGACGCCGCTTCTCAAAAGCTCGAGTTTGAGTCGGTTTGTTCGACCCAGACGCTGCATGGTGCAACGGCCTTTCGCTTCGGACTTTTGGTCAAACTTAGTCGTATGGGTTAGGATGGATATTCCATTGTTGCGACATGTTTGATCTTGCTAATGCTATTTACGCTGCTCATGTATCGAAAGGTGCTATGTGACGGTTTTCTCTTATTCCGTAGGTCCGCAGGACAATGAGTATGAGTCATGGCGAGACACGGTGGATCGGACTAGGCGCAGTGGCGCCGAGGTCGAACGGTCATGAGGTGTCGAAGACGACGTGACTCGATCGCGTTATGGAGCGGCAGGCAGGCAAGGAGCGCGGAAGTTTCCTTGGTGGCGGTGGAGGGGCGAAATGGTCATTTCGCAAGGCTGCACAAGCGGGAGACTTGCCCGTTAGGTTTAGCTTCGCGTAACTGTTGGAGATCTAAGAGCCAAGGGCTATAACAGAGGTTGGGGCTGCATACCTTTAGGACAGTAACAGAGTGAGTTAGGTTTTAGAGCTCATTTTATCTCTTTGTGTGTGTTGTGTTCCTCCCAAGTAGCATGTGAGGCTCTTGGTGATTTGAGGATTGAGAGGAGAGGATGGATTGAAAATCTTGTAATCATTCTTCTTGATTCCATGCCATGCATTTAGGACCTCTATTTGGTTGAAAAATCTGAATGTTCTCTCTCTTCTTTATTGTTTGTCTCTTTGCATATGCGTAAAAGGATGTTGTGAGAGTATGCTGTGTCTCTGTTGATGAGAAGGAGAGAAGAGTGGGGTTTTTCTGTTGTTTACCTCTGTTTTAATCTATTCAGCATTATTCCTCATTTGAAGCTCGTTTGTCTCTACTTCTTGTGATTGCTTTGTGTTCCTGCTCTTCAGAGGAGTCATTTCCGAATCAGCTTAATCTTTACAGAGCTGGCAGCATGCAGCAATTTCTTTCCTTTTTGGTTAGCGTTTAACTCCTTTTCTTTGCCTCTAAATTGAAATCCTTATCTCTCTGTCCATTTGTTCGGAAGAGCAGCTGGTGTTTAGGTAAAGATCCTTGTTTTTGGCTGCCCTTTTTGACTCTCTTATAACTGATTCTTGCTGCTGTTTTCCTGCTGTTCTAGGGGCAACAAACAGAATTGAAAATCTTCAATTTGGTTATGCGGTCAAATATTTTCTTCACCATAGTTACTGCTGTGCCGAATACTCTCTTTTTAGCTACCTGGCAGCAAAGCCTTCTTTGCTTTCTTTAGTCTTTGACTGGTCTGTTCTCTCGGCAATGTTTCTCGGTAATCAATTTCTTTGAGGCCAGTCATTGTACCGACAAGATTCAACTGCCTCCTGTTCTTCCTGTACCGCTAGACAGCCTTCTTCTCATTTTGTTTACTTTCTCTTCTTTTCTCCTTTTCAGATTCTGAGTTTCTTTGTCAGTTTTTGCTTTTGTTTTCGGCAGTGGTCTTAGTTCCACTTTCAGTGCAGCAGCGTCCAGAGTGAGCCATCTGAACTTCTTAGTCATTTTCTTTTATTTCTTTTGCTGATTTTCAGCGATTTTGCATGCAGATCAAACGGTATTATTTTCAGCTGAAATTTTTACTGATCACTCTCTGATTTATGCTGAATTTTTTAGTATAGCATGCGTTCCAGTTTTTAGCATAATTAATTTTCCGAATTCTCGGGGGCGATTTAAAAGAGAACGACATTCACCCCCCTCTGTCGCCATTTCTTGTCCCACTAATTGTAATGAGCCGGTTAGCTCTTCTTTGATAGATCTTTAACCGGTCTCAAGAGCCATGGCGCATTTTGAACAAGTATTCCACCGTCATTCGTTGGCGGCCCTGATTACATTCTTCCCGAAGAGCTTGATGGAATCTTACATCGTGCTCGTGGGTATGCCATCCGCGGAAGGTGAAGATACAGCTTGTTGTTCTCGCCGATGAGAACATCAATGCCGAATATGGCTGATGTTGAGGCGTATGCGCAAGGCAAGGAACATCATCATTCAGGTGGGGTTGAGTAGAAGTTCGATCAAGATCTTCTCCCCGCAGTCTCGCCCATTTACATCCGGGTGACCCTCGATGCATACCATGAGGGCACCACCCGATCAAGACCGGTTCGACAAGACCGGCTCAAGCGAGAATATGTGAATTCGAGATGCTTGGTGAGTCCCTTGACGAGTGCTTTTTCGCATTCACAAGATTTGAGCAACCTCGAGCCGGGGCTTGCCGGATATACTCCGACTTGATAACGCCACAAATTCTTTCTCGTGACTCGATCTTAGGGTTTGGGAGATGAAGGTGACTACCATCATGACACCACTTGATTCTCGACCTTGACTCTTGATGCGCTTTTACTGCCTACCAAGACTCACGAGATTGACATAGTCTCGCCTGGCCGAAGTCTCTCGCCGATGGCACTAGTCACCCATCCCGCCTCCGATCCATTTCTTCCCGAGCCATCTATGGATTCTCCTCCCGCCTCTCGTGACATAACCGATGATCGGCAGGAGCTCTTGCGGATGAGCAGCCATCCCTCCTCGCACCGAGATTCTCCCATGCTTACAAAGGAGGAGGGACGAAGGAAAAGAGGACCCGTGATTTGTTTGAGTGTGTGGCCCCAACCACATCCGAGCAACTGTCCCAAGCTTGGGAAGGTAAAGGTACTTCTACGGTTCGGGCAAGAACGACTACATCGACAAGAACCAGTAATCGAAGCTCTCAAAGACCTACCCGGAAAGAAGAAGTCCGCCACCTTGGGAAGGCCAAGAAGCTCTTCCACCCTGCTTCCGCTCGCTGACGACTCCCGACCTCACCGAGGTGGAGGGATGGAGCGACGACGACGGGACTCAAGGACCAAGACCCCAAGGGCGACAAAGAACTTCTCCGGATGTGCTTCATGACCCTTGAGGGCTTAACCGAGCCACCGATCTCTCTATTCGACTCGGATGAGGTATGTCCTCTTATGACCAACTTAATGAAGCCTTTCTAAGTTAGGAGGTTTTCATGCCAGAGCTAAGACTAGATGTAGTGAGTCGGGAGAAGGAAGTAGAGAGATTGTCACCCGGAGCTTACTTCACTTATATCTCGCCCTCCCGTGACGACCGTGGATACATGTCAGGTTTTTAATCGGTGATATGGAGAAGCTAAGGACCTCACATGATAGTCTCCGTCCTCCGAGCTTGATGCAACTAAGGTGGAGAATGTTAGTCGCTTGGTCGATTTAGAATTGAGTAGGTTGGTCAGTCACCCTCACTTACTATCGATGAGACTATTGCTCCCACCTCATGTGAGGATAAGGACTTTGATGCTAGAGGACCTTATGCCATGCTTCCGGATCTCGCCGAGTCTTGTGTAAATTGTGATAACTTGAATATGAAACTAAACTAAGTGCGATCATAAAATTGCGTAATTTCAAACCTTCTTACTTGAGTTTATTTTTGCGTGAATTGTCCTAAGTTATCGCTGAACTTGAAGTCGCTCTCCAAATGGCTTCAAGAATTAGTTGATGACAATAACAAATTGGCTAAGTTTGCTTTAATGACCCTCGTTAGCTCACCATGCAATTGTTGTAACAAACTAAAATCTGAATTGGTTGCATTAGATGAAAAAATGTGAAGCTAACTATGGATCTTATAGAAAAGCAAACCATCTCGCTTGTATTGTGTGTGCCGGAAGAAGTATGAGGGTTTGGCAGAGACGCTTATACGTGAACCAATTGGCTAGCAAGAGGATCTGCCCTTCCCGACTACGGTCAGCATGCACAGCAAATCTTTCCGCCGTGCTGGTTCTTCTTCTACTCCCTCACCTCCCGCTATCTATTCTCTTCCCGCCCTTCTTGTGCTCTCTGCCGGGAGTGTCGCACACTTTATGAACACTCTCGAGAGATTTGTAGGGGTAAGAAGAATCTTAATCTTATTCTAGACCAATCGAAGATTTGCAAATTCAATCAAGGTCTAGGATATGATTCTCGAGAGGATAGAAGGAAGCATCCACCGTGCTCGCACTCCATAGCCGCAGTGTGTGATCGAGGTCGCTCAAGAACAAGAAAGTTCAATTTAGATCACCGGCTTTGTCCAAGGGATTGGATGCAAGGTGATTTCACCGCAGCCTTCTCCTCTCAAGGCTAAGTTATCTCATGCTACTCTCAGCCCTCGGCATGGCATCATTGCACCTTCCGCCGTAAGGATGGGCATTTATTTGACCATTGCTTCAAGCGCGCCAAGATCGGCCGCCAGAGACCGTGTTGAGTCTCTTAGGCGATTCGTGGTCGCCCCTGCACCTTGAGTGCACCCAAGACCAAGACGAGGTCTAGGCTTGTTACCATGTAGTTTTGGGCAAGATCGAGGACTTGGTTCTTCCGAAGTTGTTCTGCTGGTCTCACGCTGCCTCCCGGTCGTGACTTCCGCTGCCTGAGGGTAGATCTCTGCTTTTCTATCGAGATGCCTCACCCGCCAAGTGATCAAAGATGTTGCTTGGTTTGACACCGCCTCCCAGTAGCGCTTGATCCAAGAAATGCAGTTCAGTTCACTGCATCTTCCGCTTCTTTGAGCGACGGGAGAGCGAGAGAAGTTAGAGGTCGGGTCAGTGTGACTACTTCTTCTCTTGACGTGGTGACTCAAGATTGGGTTCCAAAATCTATCTTGATTTATCCCAAGATCGAGACTTTGCTCTCTTGTTGACTCGTGTTCGGCCAAGGAAGGAAAGGTTTATTGTAGATCCGGGAAGTTCACGACACATGACCGGAGATTCACGTTGGTTTTCTTCCCAGCCCGAGCTTCCGTGTGATGAGACTATCACCTTTGAGACTCTCTTCGTCTGGACGCCATCACGCACTAAAGGTACCGTAATGCTAGCACGATTCATTTGTTTTAAAAGATGTTGCCTTGGTTAGTAAGTCGCGAAGACAATTTGCTTTCTGCCTCACCACCGATGATTTACTTTGAGGTGAGTTTTAAGAAAAACAATTGCAAAATTCTTGATTCTTCTGTAGTCCGGGTTTATGGGATTTCTCGCTTTGGGAGGATCTTTCAAGGCTGATTTTTCTCCGAGTCTTCTAGTGATTTCTCCCAAGTGTTTGGTTGCTTCCGAGTCCCGTGATCTTCCTTCTCGCATAGGAGACTTGGTCATATTGGTTTTGATCATTTGACCTGAGTTAGCGGTCACGACCTCATTCGTGGGTTTGCCAAAACTCAAGATGGTCAAAGATCTAGTTTGTGCCTCGTTTCCCAAGACTTGAAGATGGTTGCCGCCTCCCATCCTCCGGCATTACAAGCATTATGACCGATGCACCTGATGCCACCCATATGGACAAGGCCAATGGAGCTCGACTGAGTGCAACAGCAGGAGGGAAGTGGCAATGCTCTGTGGTAGTCGATGATCATTCGAGGTACTCTGGGTGTTTTTCTTAGCCTCGGCGATGAGAGACGTTTTCATTACTCCGAGGTCTTTCAAGAGGCTTTCGCTGAGCTTCCGTGTGCCTTACGAGCCGATCCGTTAGGACAATGGCACTGAGTTCAAGAATTCCTACTTTGAGAGTTTCTGGTGAGACAGTGTAGAGCACCGCCTTTCTCCACATCCCTCGCCAGTAATGGCGCCAGGAGAGAAAGAACCGCACCTTTGGTCGAGATGGCCGTGATTTATGCTTGATGAGTACTCTAACACCGCTGAAGTTTTGGTCGAGGCTATAGCCACAAGGCCAGCCATGTTTCCAATCGAAGTTTTTTCTCAACACCTAAATCGACTTCTTATGAGTTGAGATACGGCGAAAAGCCCAAAGGTTTCTATTTTCGTGTGTTTGGTTGCAAGTGTTTTATTCTCAAGTCCCGAACCTAGATAAGTTTGAGTCCACGCTCTTGTGATGGACTTTTCTTCTACACTGACTCTTCAAGGGCCTATAGGGTCCTGAACTTAGTCTAGTAAAATAGAAACCTCAGGAGGTCTTCGATGAGGCGGCCCGGACTAGGCCCGATATCTCGGTTCACTAGAGCAGCCCGAGACCATCTTTGTGGATGATGAGGATGATGGAGATGAGGGTTTCACCCGATCCAGCCCCTCCTCCACCCCTTGAGGTGCCTTCTTCCACCGCACTCGAGGCGACCCCTTTCCTTCGCTTTTCCGAGCTAGTGGTCTTCCTCCCCCCGCCAGGTAGAGGCCACTTCTTCATCTCATCCAGACCTCCAAGACATATTCAAAAATCTCATCCTTCCGAAAGGATGATTGGAGACCTATTTGAGCGAGTCACACGCCCAAGTCCGGGTCACTTTTCCGCCTCCACCGCCGAGCCCTTTGAGCCTAAAGATGTTTGTCATGCTCTCCCGACGAGTCCCGATAAATGCCATGCATGAAGAATTAGAGAGCTTCGAAGAAACAAGGTCCGACGCTTGTTGAGCCCCTCGTGATCACAATATCATTGGAACCAAATGGGTGTTCAAGAAAAGAAAGTGAGGATGGGGTAGTCATTCAAACAAGGCTAGGCTTTGTGGGTACTCCCGGGTTGAGGGTCGGATTGAGGAGACCTTGCCCCAGCTCGCCTTGAGGCCATTAGAATTCGCTTGCCTTGCCTTCTAAGGGTTTCAAGCTTTACCGATGGATGTCAAGAGTGCCTTTCTCAATGGCTTCATTGAGGAAGAAGTCTATGTCGATACCCGTGTTTCGAGAACCCCAAATACCCTAGTTATGTCTTCAAGCTTTCCAAAGCATTGTATGGACTTAAGCAAGCCCCTAGAGCTTGGTATGAGAGGCTTAAGTCATATCTATTGAGACATGATTTTGAGATGGGTAAAGTTGACAAGACCTTGTTCATTCCGGCTTAATGACCTTCGTCGTCAAATTTATGTCGATGACATCATCTTTGGCGGCTTTCTCATGCTCTAGTTTCACGCCTGATGTCATGAGCACCGAGTTTGAGATGAGCATGATGGGTGAGTTGACTTTCCCTGGCTTCCAAATCAAGCGACTGGAGGGTACCTTCTTGCATCAAGGGCACCCGTGATCTCCCGAGACGCCAATGAGTGATGGAAAGCCGTTCGACCGATGGCTTCAACCGCTCTTGACCCGATGAGGAAGGCGAGCCTTGATCAAAAGAGTTCAAGTATGATTGGCCCTCTTGTACCTCACCGCCGAACCGAATCCTTCTGTGTTTTGTGCACGGTTTCAAAGCCTCAAGATCTCACCGCCAGGGTGAAGCCATTTTCGGTACCTTCGAGCTACCATTGACTATGGTATTCGGTACTCTTCCTCCCCGCTCATCCCTTAGAGCCTTTTCATGCGCACTTTGCCGAGGATAGATAGGAAGAGCACCGGCACCGCCCCATTGGCACTTCTCGCTTCTTGGTCTTCGAGGAAGCCCCTGTTGCAACCACCGCAGGGGAGACGTTGTGCAACGGCGAGCCAAGTTTGGATGGTCTCGACTCGACTTTGTTAACATCGACCGTGTTCCGCCTTTGGATAACACGCCGATTAGCATTGCCAAGAACCAGGCAAAGACTCGGACGCACATTGATATGATATCCTTTTCGAGACCATGTAGAGAAGGGTGACACTGGCCGGAGGTGACCACCGCCATGATATTTTCACCAAGCCTTTGGATAGCACGAGGTTTTCACCCTGGGAGAGCTTGGGGTGGTTTGTCCTTATGGACTTTGGGGGGAGCTTTGGGCTTTATTACTATATTAATTTGCTTCGTCTATTTTGCATTCATTTATGGGTGCATTGGGTTTAGTCCTTCTAGTTTAGAGTGTGTCTCTTGTCGAGTGCTTAGACTTTTGCTCTTATCTTGTGCTTTCGTGTTAGTGCTTTTATCTCACTAGATTGAGCTCACTCACTTTTGCGATCTAGCGAGGGTCGCCACCCGCAGGGACGGTTTGCTCTCTAGGTGTGTTTTTCTCCATGTTGTCCCGAGTCATATTAGATAAGAAGTCCGAGTCATAGTATCCTCTATATCTTATCTATGCTTTAAGGACCATGCTTTATTTGCCACTTCTTTTTATTGCTTTGGTCGTGGGGAGTTCATTTGGGATCTTCTAGATTTTAATGATGACATAACTCAACTTGAACTAAAAGTTGTATCTCAAGTTAAGGGGAGCCGGATGTTCTTCATTTGTATCAAACTTAATGGAGCCTTGATTATTATCCTTTCATGACATGTTTTCATTATATTACATCTTGCCATGATTTATGCTCCATTGCTAATTTGATCATGACTTTTATTGTAGTCAAGTTTTGCCCCGATAGGTTAATTAAAATGCTAAATTTTGACCTAATTCATGTCTTGTTCATATTTGAGACTAGTCAGCTTTGTGTTATCTTTTTATGGTTCTTGCCATGTCAAATAGGTGAGTTGAGTCTTGAATCTTAGTTGAGCAATAGATTGAGCTATATAGTTTCTTGATGACACATAAGTTAGTACAATCTATTAAAAGCAAAAGATCTCTTTGTGCGAAAAACGATCTCACCAATTCCTTCTCATGAGACTTGCCATTGCACAAGGCATGAACTCGGGGAGATTTGATGACCAAGATCATTTCCTTAAGCCTCGCTTGGAATGATCGGATAAGGTTTGAGGTCTCACAAAAAAATATGATTGAAAACAATCATGAGATCTCTAAAGAAAAATGTCATTTGTGCTCAAGTGAAAAAAAAAACAAAAAATTTCAAAGTACTTAAACAATTGTATCATTCTTGAACAAATAGCACTCTAGATGGCTCAACTCTAGCTTCTGGTTCCATTTAGCTTATTGACATGGCTTGCATCATTTGTGGATATCATTAGCTAGACTAAAATCATGATTGACTTGACTTGCTAAGCACTTCAACTAAAATTCAAATTATGCCTTATGTTGCTTAGCTTCACTTTAATACTTAGTCATGATCTTTGTAGCATATTTGTATGATATGGCTTGATGTAATACATGTTTCATTTGGATAATTCTCATGGCTCTACATACTTAAAATGATCAAATCGTTTCATCCATTTTCATGACTTTTCTCCTTCCTACATTCTTGATGGGTTTATTGCCAAAAGGGGAGAATAGTGGTAAAAAGCCACTTTGGGAGCTTTGAGGAAAAATTGTTCTTTCTTTGTCCTTCCACATGGTCATTAGCTTCATTCTTGTTCTTATGGACCATTTAGACTCTTCAAACTCAACTTTGTGTTTTTCTGTTTGTCAATATACTCATAAGGGGAGATTGGAGACCATTGAGGGTCATCCCATTGTGAGTGATGAGTAATTGACGCTTTCCAAAAGTCGAGTTTGAGTCGGTTTGTTCGACCCGATGTTGCATGGTGCAACGGCTCTTGGACTTTGGTCAAACTTAGTGTTGGGTTAGGATGGATATTCCATTGTTGCGACATGTTTGATCTTGCTAATGCTATTTACTGCTCATGTATCGAGGGTGCTATTGACGGTTTTTTGTCCGTAGTCCGCAGAGGGGGGAGTCGCGAGACACGGGGACCGACTAGGCGCAGTGGCGCCGAGGTCGAACGGTCATGAGGTGTCAAGACGACGTGACTCGACGTGTTGCGGAGCGGGCAGGGGAGCGGAAGCCCGGAAGGTGCGGAGGGGCAAATGGTCATTTCAAGGCTGCACAAGGGGAACGGTTAGGGTTTACCGGGAACGGGTTGAGACCCAGCCAAGGGCTTAAATAGAGGTTGGGGCTGCATACCCTTAGGACACAAAGAGTGAGTTAGGGTTTTAGAGCTCATTTTATCTCTTTGTGTGTGTTGTGTTCCTCCCAAGTAGCATGTGAGGCTCTTGGTGATTTGAGGATTGAGAGGAGAGGATGGATTGAAAATCTTGTAATCATTCTTCTTGATCTAATTCCATGGCACGAGGACTCTATTTGGTTGAAAAATCTGAATGTTCTCTCTGTTCTTTATTGTTTGTCTTTTGCATATGCGTAAAAGGATGTTGTGAGAGGCTGTGTCTCTGTTGATGAGAAGGAGAAGAGTGTGGGGTTTTTCTGTTGTTTACCCTCTGTTTTAATCATTCAGCATTATTCCTCATTTGAAGCTCGTTTGTCTCTACTTTGTGATTGCTTTGTGTTCCTGCTCTTCAGAGGAGTCATTTCCGAATCAGCTTAATCTTTGTTGTGGGCAGCATGCAGCAATTTCTTTCCTTTTGGTTAGCGTTTAAACTCCTTTTCTTTGCCTCTAAATTGAAACCTTATCTCTCTGTCCATTTGTTCGGAAGAGCAGCTGGTGTTTAGGTAAAGATCCTTTTTTGGCTGCCCTTTTGACTCTCTTATAACTGATTCTTGCTGCTGTTTTCCTGCTGTTCTAGGGCAACAAACAGAATTGAAAATCTTCAATTTGGTTATGGGTCAAATATTTTTTCACCATAGTTACTGCTGTGCCGAATACTTTTTAGCTACCTGGCAGCAAAGTTCTTTGCTTTCTTTAGTCTTTGACTGGTCTGTTCTCTCGGCAATGTTTCTCGGTAATCAATTTTTTGAGGCCAGTCACTGTACCGACAAGATTCAACTGCCTCCTGTTCTTCCTGTACCGCTAGACAGCCTTCTTCTCATTTTGTTTACTTTCTTTCTTTTTCCTTTTCAGATTCTGAGTTTTCTTTGTCAGTTTTGCTTTTGTTTTCGGCAGTGGTCTTAGTTCCATTTTGCAGCAGCGTCCAGAGGAGCCATCTGAACTTTAGTCATTTTCTTTTATTTCTTTTGCTGATTTTCAGCGATTTTGCATGCAGATCAAACGGTATTATTTTCAGCTGAAATTTTACTGATCACTCTTTTATGCTGAATTTTTAGTATAGCTTCCCAGTTTTTAGCAAATTAATTTTCCATTTCGGGGCGATTTAAAAGAGAACCATTCACCCCTCTGTCGCCATTTCGTCCTACAACCGTGAAAGGTGCTTTGTCATCTTGCCAAGTAAACAAGATTCGATGTCTCAAATGATTCAAAATCAAATGAGGGAATACCATCTCTATGGAGCTTCTCCATTTCCTCATTTATGTGACCCAAGCGACAAGGCCAAATAAACGGGATTCAAATCATTCGATCGGCTCTTTGTATTAATGTTATAGACCATGACTCTTCAAGAGTAAGAACATATAACCCATTCACCAATGGAGTATGACAATAGAACATATCTTTGAAATAAAGAGAACAACCATTGTTCACGATCTAAAGTCATAACCTTCGCTTGTAAACATGAAGCGAAATAATGTTCTTGGAAAGAGATGGAACACAATAACAATTATTCAATTCAAAACTAATCCTGGTAAAGACAATGGCATGGTGCCAATTACCACGCAAAGAACTTTTGCTCCATTGCCAACGCCAAGATCCACGCCCTCCTCAAACTTCTACTTCTTTTAGCCCCCCAACGATTTGCAATGTGAGCAACCGATCCGTATCAAATACCCAAGAATCAGATGAAGTAGCAAGATTGATTTTATAACATTTATACCGGAGCGGAAGTCGATTTCCCTTTTTCTCAAGATCCTCCAAGTACTTTGGGCGCCTTTTTCAATGTCCCGATTGCAGAGTAGCAATCGCATCGAGTAGGGCCCTTCTTGACTTGCTTGGCCTTAGAACCGCCCGCATCTCATCGGGAGCTAACTTTTTTGACCGCGCTTTTTACATAGGGCTTGCCTTGCCTTTTCCATCATCATCACATGTGGTCCTTAATGCTTTCCTCGGCGATTTTAGCATCCCATGCAACTCACCCAAGGTCTTGTCCATGTTGTTCATGTGATAGTTCGAATGAATGGCTCAAAGCTCGAGGGGCGATCAAGAATCACATCGAGCCAACTTGGCTAAGGGGAAAACCAAGGCCCACTCTCAATGTAGCCAATCATCTTAATCACATGAGGGTGACGGATTCCCTTCAACCACGCAAACAAGGACTTTGAAGTGTTGAACCTTCCCCTTGCTTGGTTCTCAAACATACCACGCAACCCCACAATGATATTGTAGGCATCTGTTCTCATATTGCTTTCAAGCTCAGAGGACATTGTGGCAAGCAAATTACATCAAGGTAATCATTCGCTTGCTTCTCATAAGCTTTCCGGCAGCCACGTAGCATTATCGTGCAAGTCATCGGGATAAGGAGACTCAAGGACATGCTCCTTGCGCCTTGCTTGACAACAATTCTCGGGATACCAATCCAAAAGTTTGTTCCATTGAGTTTTTTCTTTTCAAGAATAGATCAAATTAAAAGAACTGGATGGCATTAGTTGACATGATCTACAACAAAGAATATGCAAAGTTTAGCACTATGTTCATGTTTGATCTTCCATTAAACAATTTAACAAAGATACCCCACTATATGTTTTGTAATCCTTCCTCTAACGACATATAGTGGTCAAGATCCATGTTCATCTAAGTTCTAGTGAGCTTTGGCATCACCGCTAGAAACTTAGTGACGAGGTAAGCAACACTTGCTAATCACATCTTATGTGACTCTTGTTTGTTTGGCATCCAATGCCCCCTCCCAACACCATGCCCCAAGGCCCAAATCTA
>JAYGGG010000198.1:0-61996 GCA_036346245.1 Bonia amplexicaulis | reverse complement strand
TCCGTATATCCTCATAAATTATGTCTTGTGAAGATATTAATGACATTTTATCCTAGTACAATCACGCTTAATCATTCTAATTCATTTACTTCGTCTAACAAGAGGATCCTTAGGAGGAGAAAAGCCCACATCTACAATTCGCCATATATTTAGGCTCATGGCCTTAAAATAACAAATAATGCAGATTTTTCAATTGTCATAATTTTGGCCATTAAAGTGAGGTGGTTCATCTAGGCGCACAAACCCACTAGTCGCCATCCTTACTCTCTAGACGGTTAAGTCTAATATATGAGAGACCAAGCTCTGGTACCACTTGTAAGATCGAGGTGGCCGATTAGAAGGGGGTGAATAGGCGGTCTTAAAAATTATCTACAAATTATTGCTAATTAATTTAAGAGCTTTTCTATTTGCCTAAACCAAGTGTATAATGCGGAAGCGTAAATTAATTTGGTTTAGCTCAAATAGCGCCTACAACAAGAATATCGCCTAAAACCTCCAAATTCTATCCTAGGTCAAGGTTTGCAATCCTAGGTACACAAGCAATCAATTTAATTCAATGAATGTAAATTGCTTGAATGTAAATAGGGAACAAGGAAACAAACCATAATTTGACACGGTCTCTTTTTACCGTGATGTTCGGAGAGTTGCCGAAGCCGAAACACCTCAATCCACTAGTGGTAGCTCTTTCACTCCCGGGTAGGTGAGCTCAGACCTTCACAACTTCGTCGGGCCTTCTCACAAGCTTCTTAAGAAGATCACCGCGCACGACGCCTCCAACGCTCTGAGGTCGGCAAACTCAAGAGTAATAAGCCAAGCCCCTCGCTTGACTCTCACCACGTCAACGGATGCACAAGCTCAACTCGGACACGAAGTCCACAACTAGAGGCAACACATGCACTCTAGGTCACCTCTCCTCTCTCACAAAATGCAACACATGCACAATAGAGTGGAGAACTTCAAACTAGCTCAAGGGATCACAAATGAATACTCCAAAGACTTCTCCAATCAGGCCTCGAGGGGTATAAATACCCCACACCAAAAACAGCCGTTGGAGCAAAGTCTTGAAAAATTCACCGCTCCCCTTCGGCGTTGTAGCGGCTATGTCGAGCCTCTGAACTAAGCCGTTACACGGTCGAGGCAGATATCTGCTTCATTCGTGGGTACTTAGCTCATGATAATCTGTAAAGTCGGTAGCAGATACTTAGCTCGAGTCGAGCCCAAACTTGGTGCTCTCTGGAAAAAGGGTCCGCTCGGGACTCGGAGCTTCGGGAGCCGGTGAGTACCGCTCAACACATGCCTAGCTTCTTAGCTCATTGGTAATCCGCTCATCTGAGCCGGTACTTGATTTTCGGGAGCGAAGTCAGATATCTCAATGATTTTGCAAAACACATTTGCAAACTATGATATCATGCACACAAGGATCACACATGATTTTCAACAAGTTGCAAAACACATTTGCACACTTTTGAAATCGGGACATAAAGATTAAATATGAGCTACAACCATTTGCAAAACACATTTGCAAATCTAAGCCTCATATTACAAAGAATAGAAACATGGACTTCAAGCACTTGCAAAACACATTCGCAATGCATAGTCCCATGTTACAAAGATGTTCAACACATGAGCTTCAACTATTTGCAAAATACATTCGCAAATACAAGCCTCATGTCAATTTGAGCTAGCGGTGAGGATGAGCCATCAACACATGATGAGACTCAAACTACTAGACATGACCCCTCTTAATAGTACGGCAACATATACTAGCAATCCGGTCTTCCAACCAAACACCAAGACCGGTAAAAGACAAGGAACACATCCTTAGCCCTAGCTAGTCATACATTTGCCTTGGGTCATCATTTTGATATGCATTAACACATAATGCATCTTTCACATCAACTCTATCAACACATGATGGTCTTTGCTTGATCAACACATGATCACCTTGATGCCCTTCAACACGTGAAGCCTTTCATCTTCTTGATAGCATTCAACTCATGAATCTATCTTCTTCTCGCGTCTTGACTTGATGATCTTCAACACATGAAGTCATCCCAAGTCATGCTCATTTGTGGAACCTAACCTATTCATCCAACTCATGGAAACCGTTAGTCCACAAAACAATTATCATTAATTACCAAACTTCACCATTAACACGTAATGGAGGGACAAGATTCAATAATCTTCCCTTTTTGGTAATTCGTGACAATCTCCATAAATCATGATATAAAGATTGATTTGCGAATATACAACTTGTACACCACAATTTGTATACTCTAGGCTAAACACAAAGCTTACTTATCCGGTTGTCATTTGACTATTCAACCATTAACATATAATGGAGAAGTTAGTTGACAACCTGATTATACTTGAGTATATATGAACTACACAAGTTATATATATACCCAACAATGTATTTCAAACTAAAGATCCCAAATATGCATATTGAAAGAAGCATGGATCAATACTCATGAAACTCAAAATATATAGATAGCTCCCCTAAATGTATGCATACAAGTATGTATATTGAATACATATGCACATATTCATTTTGAACAAATTTGTGGAGTTCAATCTATATTTTGGATTTAAGGAATGCACTAATATATCGAAGAATAATTTGAATGCATACCTCTTTGATTTCACCTTTCCATCAAATGAGACTAATCATAAATAAACTTCAACAAACATATTAGTCTCATATATGCATTTGTCATTGTCACCAAAATATTATAAAAGTATTTGTCATTAACATCAAAATCTCATAATGGCATTTGTCATTAACACCAAAACCAATTTAAGCGACTTGATCTTTCAAAGTGAAGAGGCATCGAATCGGTTGTACAAGATTTCCTGAAAACTTGTAAATCGGTTTGTCTAAAGAGCGGTGGAGGAACTAGATTTTGGCAAAGATGCGATCACGTGACATGTAGCGGCTCAGAAGGCATATAGAGGCGGCGTCACGAATGCATGCACGGACGCCTTGAAAGGTGGGCCTGGTGTGCATGCAGGTGATAGCACAGTAGATGCGCATGCAGGCCACGCCCATTCAATGCATGAAGTTGGCACAGGAGGCGTCCACATGCATGCAGCCGTGGTAGGTGTGTATGCAGTTGGTGGGTCACATGTGCACGGTTCGCATGTAGTTGGCGCAGGAGGCACCCATGCAATTGGCCTTCTGACGACAACTCAACCGGTGGGCCTCTAGTTGGAAAAAGTGCACAAGGTTTAAGAGGAAGGCGTGTAGTACAAGTTGGTGCGGTTTATGTGGTTTTGCAAAGGGAAAGTGGGAAGTCTTAGAGACATGAGTTAGGGGCGATGTAGCTTTAGCTCAAGTGTACGTGGGAAAGTGGACAATCTTGGTCCAAAAGAGAGGAGCGAGAGGCTTAGGTAACAGCGAAGCCAAAGCGGCTGTGGGAGCAAGTGTTCCAGCCAAGGCAGGTGTGCAAGGAAGGACGGGTTCAGTCTAGGTACGAGGCACAGCAAGCATCAGATTATGCAAGGTTCAGGATGGAGCAAGCGCAGACGTTAGGGCGATGACTATATTCATACAAGCAATGGCATAATATAGTAATGACCAAAGTGATGATCACATGGCTAGCTAGTCGCTAGGCATGCAAGAGGTGTACGGTTTGAATCAGAAGTCCACCTAGTGAGTAGCTATTTTTGCTAGCTCGTGTGTTGGCTTCGCCGCAAGGTGTCTCAAGTTCCGTAAGATTTTGCTAAGATTGGCTTACACCATGTTCTCAAGTATCGGCATTGTTGTACCAACTACAATTAAACTGGACCACCATATTATCAAACATCGGCATTGTTCTATTGACTGTGGTCAAATTGGACCATGTTAGAGCCATCATAGGTGGCCTCATTGTGATGAACATGATGATCTAGCGACATCAAAGTTGTTGCAACCTTATTTGTTGGTGGTGACTGAAAAGTAGAGAGTTATGAGAGGATGACGGAGACCCCATATAAAAGGAATTTTTGGAAGAAAAAAATTTAGTAGTTAATTTTTTTTGTTATGGGTGATTTTTTTGTTACAAATTTTTAGGGTGTACGAGGGATGTGAGAGGAGAGGTGGGACGAGGTGGAGAACGCATCACTCGGCACTTACAAATTCCTTTTTTCAGTAGTAGAGAAAATGAAGGCACAAGGCACTCACCTGCGGCTGGTCACCGATGCCCAGCCCAGAGCTCGACTAGCGAAGGCCACTTCGAGGCCCAACACGCCAAGGTGGCTTTGGTCTACTAAGGTAGGTGCACTCTAAGGCCCAACGTGTTAAGGGGCCTTCGTTCGTGAAGGTGGGTTGCCCGACTCGCGAGAGGCCACTCTGCTGACCCAACACATGAAGATGGAGGATTTGGTTTGCTAAGGTGGGCCGAGACACGCCAAGGTCAAGCGCATGGAGGGGCCTTTGTTCGCCGAGGTGGGTTCTTGCTCAGAGGCTCCACTCGTGGAGGCCACTTGTCCACTAAGGTGGACCGCTTGACATGCCAAGGGAGGTCTAGTCCACTAAGGCCCAACATGTGAAGGCGAGCTAAGGGGCGATGGTGCTAATTGTTGTAGCTACTGAAACTAAGCATTGGGTATGACAGATACCCTTTCTCTCCTTTAGTGACACTTAGATTATGGCGATATCCTTTTTCTCCTTTAGGGACACTCAAATAGAGGAAACTGCTAAAGATGTGATACCCTTCCTCTCCTTTAGTGGGTATGGCAGATATCCTTTCTCTCCTTTAGTGACACTCAAATTATGGTGGATATCCTTTCTCTCCTTTAGGGACACTCAAATAGAGGAAACCACTAAAGATACATATACCTTTTCTCTCCTTTAATGACACTCAAATTATGGCGGATACCCTTTCTCTCCTTTAGGGACACTCAAATAGAGGAAATCACTAAAGATGTGGATACCCTTTCTCTCCTTAAGTGGGTACGACGGATACCCTTTTTCTCCTCTATTAACACTCAAATTATGGTGGATATCCTTTCTCTTCTTTAAGGACACTCAAATAGAGAAAATAGCTAAAGATGTGGATACCTTTTCTCTCCTTTTAGTGACTCTTAAATTATGGTAGATGCCATTTCTCTCCTTTAGGTGAAGATATTGATACCCTTTCTCTCCTTTAGTGACACTCAAATTATGGCAGATATCATTTCTCTCCTTTAGGGACACTTACAATAGAGGAAATCGCTAAAGTATACCAAACCTCTTGAGAAATAGCGGTATGGATATCCTTTCTCTCCTTTAGGGGCATTCAAATGGAGGAAACTGCTAAAGAATACCAAACCTCTTGAGTGAATAGTTGTAGCTACGAAACTAAATAGTGGGTATCATGGATTACCTTTCTGTCCTTTAGTGTCAGACCCGGATTTTTCAATCCAGAATCTTACGTGATTACGGCATTATTCCACGGATCGATAGATAATGCCCACGTGTACATTCTTTGTATCATGTCATACATCGCTTAAACAATAATATTACGGACCATGGTTCCAAATTAAGCCACGTCGGGCAATAGTTTACAAAAGGGCACTTGACGAATGTCATCATCACATGCGGCGGAAGAGAAAGCAAAAGTAGGGCCATAACCTCGAACAAGCGGCGGGGTAATGTGTGCGATATATATTACCTAGGATAGATAATATCGTGCACACAATGCCTTAAGTCTAACTTGTCTAAGTTGAGAAAGATACATAAGACGACCTAATTCCCATCGTCCTTCTCTCCTCCGAGGCCGGGCATCTTCATATGCATAATGATCCTGCGTCCACTCTCTGTTTTGATAATGCGGTGTGAGCACACTAACCACCGTGCTCGTGAATCATCACCGAGAATGCGATAATAGAATGTTGGTGATCAAGAGAAGGCTCTAGGTTTATTTTATTTTGCCAAAAGCGCCTTTTCAATCTGATGATTAGAAATCCCTATGACCTAGCGTTTATGAAGGACAAAATTTTCTTTGAAATAATTGTGTTAATAGTGCACGAGTCCATCCACCATTACATGGCCTCTGCACTTCTGACGTGTTTAGCATTATAGTCGCCTATCTTACCACCGGGACGACACCGGGACAATTCCAAACTAGGGCCTTCACGCCTATGCTTTTCAATTTACCCACAAAATTATTTACGAAGCAGACTATATCTAGTTAAGTCCCCATATGCGCCCATGACCGTGAGCACGGCTATTCGAATAGTTTTGACTCTGCGAGCTTGTACACTTTCACCTGGCGATAATCCACCCATTGCCCCACCGATTCCATAGTCGGATGGTGAGCAGTTATCACATGATGCTCGAATATCTAGTTCCACTAGTCATCTCACCCTATGGGAAGCGCCCGCTGCGGTGGGTCCCATCGTTGCGGGATGTTCACCACGGCTACCGGCATTATTCGGGCTCCTCTCCCTCAATGCTAGTACGGTGGTGAGCGTCACCCTCCACTCGGTGTCCCTTTAGGCCTCCTTGCCCTTGCATAACCACATCTATCCACTCTGGGTGAGATAAGTCGGGGAGTGTCGATACCTTACTTAGCCAAGTTGTAATTCTGAGACATGTGGTTGCCTTTGTTTTACAGGCTAACATGACAAGATTCGATCCTTAGAGCTATCTGGGTGGTTCTACCACATTCCATAATTTTGTGCTCCCGCACCACATTCCAATTTCATATCATCCACCCGGATACTAAGCAAGTTTGGAGATTTTGGGACATAAAATAATAGTTCCAAACTTTTCATCGATCATTCCACCATGATCGCCCAAATTATTGTCATATTTGCAAGTGAAATGTTTTGGGATAACTAACATCCCGTTTATCTAGCAACTAAGCGATGCGATATAACATCATTCTTATTTGTGAAAACTACATTACGCTAGTTTTGCTAAAGCGACAAAGTTCACATATCTCAAATGTTTCACGGTACTACTAACAAGCATAGTAATGGGTCTATATCTAGAATCTAAGAAATTTGAACATACTTTAGCACATAAAATACTAGCATGCACTTGGATAGTTTAAAGAAAAGTAATTTGCATAAACAAGGGTTCAATATGATCAAGTGATAACTCGCCTTGGTCAAAGTGCTCGGAGGGTTGGGAGTTGGGGTCTGCTTCTGCTTGGCCTCCTCTTCTTGAGCCTCGAGCGCTATTTTAACAAGGCGAAAATTTGCATAAAAAGAAAAGCAACAAAATCAAACCAAATAACAACAGAAATTCAAATGAACTCTAAAATTATAATTTTAGTTCCTTGGATAGTTCTTGAATTTAGGCAATTTAGAAATTTGTCTCACTCGATTTGGAGTTAAAATGAAGAAGTTATGCTATTTTAAAGATCTCGGTTTAATATTAGCGTGGTCGAAAACTTGACCACGTGGTGGGGTATCGACCACGTCGTATCTGATCGGATTCGACCACGTTACGGTGGTCGGTATCGACCACGTTGTAGGTGGTCGGATTCGACCACGTTACGGTGGTCGGTATCGACCACGTTGTGAGGTGGTCGGAATCGACCACGTTGCGGTGGTCGGATTCGACCACGTTACGGTGGTCGGTATCGACCACGTTGTAGGTGGTCGGAATCGACCACGTTGGCAGGTGGTCGGATTCGACCACGTTACGGTGGTCGGTATCGACCACGTTGTGAATGGTCGGATTCGACCACGTTACGGTGGTCGGTATCGACCACGGTATCTGTGATCGGTTTCGACCACGGTATCTGTGATCGGCCGGCAGGTGGGGCCACTTGTCGGTGTGTGAAAAAAACAAAAGAAATGGCTCAACCAGCGGGCCGGGGCTCGAGCAAGGAGCCGGGAAAGAGAACGCACTGTGGTAACCAAGTGGGCGGGAGGCTTTGCCTACCCCTTATGCACGCTAATACCCTTTGAGGTATCTTGTTGATGGCGGGCAAGGTGGTGGTGGCGTCGGTGATGGCGCCCGTGGCGAGGTTCTTGGGAGGGCGGCGGCTTGTGAAATGTAACCCCGAGCCGAGGTGGAGTTGAAGGCGACGGCGGGGGACCGAGGGGCACCGGAAGGTGGCCGGCAGCAGCAATGACGGCGAGCTACGGTGGCGGGAGGCTCAGGCGAGTCGGGGTCGACTTCACGGGGATCCGGAGGTGATGTGGGAGGAGGATTGGTGTGTGGTGGCGCGGTTCGGAGGGCGTCACCGGAGCGGGGAAGATGAGTGAGGCGGCGGAGGGAACGTTAGTTTTGATTTTCTTGGCAATGAAGGGGCTCGGGCGGGGAGCTGGTGAGGGCCACAGCAACCTTATAAACGCTGGGTGAGGCGGCGCCGGGCATTGCCGGTGTGGTCACCGGCCGAGATCCCGGCGAGACGGAGGATTTAGCCATGATCAGCGCCATCGCGTGCGAGGGGGCGCCGGCGCCGTCGCAGAGAGGCGAGCCCTCGAGCCATGTGTTGGCGGCGCGGAGGGGCGAAAGGGGCGAGTGGCGGGGAATGGCGCTCGAGCGGGGAAAGATCGGACCGGGCGATGGCCTTTCGGACGGTAGGCGGCGGCGGCGGTCGAAGGAAAATCTCTGGTCGAAGGGGGCACAGGATGGGCAGGGGGGCGGGCGGCGAGAGAGAGCGAGCGAGCGAGGAGGCGGGAAGATAAGCAGGGAGGCGGGGCGCGGGGTGGGGTGGCAGGGTGGGGTGGTAGTCGCCCAAAAAAAAAGGTTTCTTTTATTTTATTTCTATTTCACCATTTCCTTTATACACAAAGATGCACACATATATATATACATGCTTACATATTTTACTCCTAATTTTTATGAGGGTTTATCTACATACAAATATTTTATAAAATCCTTTTGTTATTTCCTCTCTCTCAATTCTTTATTTAAGAAACATTTTAAAAAACGATTTCAAATCAAAATCACGATTAAGGCAAGAAAATTTTATAATCCGATTTCAACTTTTCGAGGATGTTACAAACCTACCCCTTAAAGGAATCTCGACCCCGAGATTCGATCTAACTAGCGAACAGTTCGGGTAGTCTCTCCTTAGGCGGTCTTGGCGTTCCCGGTAGCCTCCTTCTTTGAGTGGTGACTCCATTGTACTCTGCAACAGGTACGGATGGTTTGATTCCTGGTCTTCTTTTCCACAGTGTCCAAGATCTTAATTGGGCGTTCCTTGTAGGTCGGTCGCTTCGAGCTCAACCGCCTCCATCGGAGTTTGATCTTCAGTGCCAAGACATTTCTTGGTAGGGACACATGGAAGGCGTCGTGCACATCGGCGGACTTGCGGGCAACTCAAGTTGATAGCGACTTCTCCTTCTTAGCTATGATTGGGAATGGCCCAACATAACGAGGGCAAGTTTGCCTTTGACTTTAAATCGTCGACTCCTCGTGGGGTGACACCTTCAAGTGAGCGTGGTCTCCAACTTCAAAACTTAACGGCCTTCTCCTTTTATGCATAACTTTTCTCGTCTAGGCAGGCGACCAATAACCGATCTCGATCAGCGAACTTTCTCTTACTTGCTTTAGAGTATCTGGCCCAAATATATACCCTTCCCTACTTGACCAATGCGGAGGGCGGCACTTTCTTCCGTATAATGCCTCAAAGGGGACATCCAAGGCTAGTTTGGTAGTCATTGTTGTGTTTAATTCGCATATGGCGACACTTATCCCGATCCTTGGAAATCCAGGCACAAGCCGGAGCATATCTTCAATATTTGATTTACTCTCTCTGTCGACCATCATGCAGGGGTGATAGGCGGTGCTAAAATCCGGATGAGTACCAAGGGCTTCATGCGAGCTAGCCAAAATGCGAGGTAAATTGGGACCCTCGATCTGAGACTATCCGTTTTGGCACACCGTGTAAGCACACGATGCGGGACATATATAGTTCTGCCAATTTGTCTCCCTTGTAAGTGGTTTTGACAGGGATAAAGTGAGCAACCTTGGTGGGTCTATCCACCACGACCCAAATGGAGTCGTATCCAGACCTTGTTCGGAAACCCGTGATAAAATCCATCCCTACTTCTTCCCACTTCCATTGTGGTATCTTGAGGGTTGTGCGATCCTGCCGCCTTTGGTGCTCGGCCTTCACTTTTGAGACATCACAGCGAGCGACATGCTCGGCAATGTCCCTCTTCATACACGCCACCGATAATATTGCTTCATATCTTGGTACATTTTGGTACTTCGAGGATGAAGGAATATGGGGAGCGATGGGCTTCTCGGAGCATTAGATCCCTAAGGTCCTTTTTGTGAGGTACGAAAACACGGTTTCCGTACTTTAGAACTCCTTGATGATCCATAGTCATTTTAGGGGCTTTCCCCTCTTCCATTAATTTCTTCCACCTCAAAACAGTTGGGTCTTCCCTTTGTGCAGCCTCTATCATTTCTTCAATGCTTGTTTGATCTTCCCAGGTGGTTAGGGCTCCTTCTTCTACGATCCCCAGGTTCAGGGCTGCCAGCTCTTTATAAAGTTCAGGCTGGCGTTCCTGAGCCATGAGGTTATTGCAGTAGGCTTTCCGACTCAGAGCATCGGCTACCACATTGGCCTTCCCTGGGTGGTAATGGACACTCAGGTCGTAATCCTTGATCAACTCTAACCATCTCCTTTGCCTCAGATTAAGGTGTGGTGAGTGAAGAAATACTTGAGGCTCTTGTGATCCGTATATATATCACAGTGGTTGCCGATCAGGTAATGTCTCCAAAGTTTTAAGGCATGAACCACTGACGCTAATTCCAGATCATGGGTGGGATAGTTAACCTCATGAGGACGGAGTTGCCTGGATGCATATGCCACAACCTTGCCTCCCTGCATCAGTACGCATCCCAATCCTTGATGGGAAGCATCACAGTATACCTCAAAATCCTTGCGTACATCGGGAAGGACTAGCACCGGTGGTAGTCAATCTTTCTTAAGTTCTTGAAAGCTTCCTTCACAGGCTTTGGTCCATTCGAACTTCTGTTCCTTCTTGAGTAGCTGGGTCATTGGCCTGGCTATTCTTGAGAATCCCTCTATGAATCTTCTATAATATCCTGCCAATCCCAGGAAGCTTCGCACTTCAGTGACGGAGGAAGGTGGCTTCCATTCCGTCACTGCTGCAATCTTGGCGGGATCAACAGATACTCCTTCTGCGGACACTATATGCCCGTGAAGGCGATGTCACTTAGCGAATTCACACTTGCTATACTTAGCATATAGCGATGTTCTCTTAGCTTCTCTAGCACTAGGCGTGGGTGCTCGCATGATCTTCTGCAGTCTTGGAGTAGATGAGGATGTCATCAATGAACACCACTACAAACTTGTCCAAATATTCCATGAATACTTTGTTCATAAGGTTCATAAAGTATCTTTGGGGCATTTGTTAGACCAAAAGACATGACCAGTAAACTCATACGGTCCATACCTAGTGGTAAAAGTCGTCTTGGGTATATCCTCACCCTAATTTTCAGTGGTGGTACCGACCTCGGATCTATTTTAGAGAGATGGTGGCTCCACCAAGTTGGTCAAATAGATCGTCGATCCCGGGAGGGGTATTTGTTCTTGATGGTTACCTCATTTAATGCCCGTAGTCCACACACATTCAGGTGTGCCATCCTTCTTCTTCTGAATAGTCTTGGGGATCCCGGGGTGAGGAACTGGGTCTAATGAATCCCTTTTCTGCAGTTCATGGAGTTGGGTCTTTAGCTCTCCTAGCTCTTCCACCGTCATCCTATATGGTCGCTTGGAAATGGGAGCAGCACCTGGCTTCAAATTAATAACGAACTCTAAGTCTCATGCGGGGCATGCCGGAGTAGGTCCTCGGGAAATACGTCACGATAATCTTGCACCACTATCATTCCTTCTAAGGGTACATCTTCAAGATAATTTATTTCCGGCCCCAGGCATACGGTTGGTCCACTTTCACTTCTATGGTCATCCCAAGGCATTTAGTCGGTTTCGTCATCACGGAGGCACTGATCTATAACCCTTTATATCCGGCTAGCTACCCATTCCTAAGATGATGTCCGAGTGCGGGAGCTTAGTACTATCGGATCCATGGAAGTCACACCTTTCCATGACCATTATTACCCTGGGGCACACTAAGGTAGTCATTATCATACCATTTGGTGACTTAAGTACTCTTGGCCTCTTTAGAGGATAGGTAGGTAACCCTAGTTTGTCCGCATACCCTTGGATATAAATGAATGGGAAGCACGAGAATCAAATAGAGTTTGTCTTGGTATGGACTTGACGAGAACGTGCCCATAAGGACTCCTGCAGCTTCCTCGGCTTCTTCTCCGTGACATGGTTGACTCTTCCACGGTTGTGGGTTGGGGTAATCCTGCTAGCTTGCGAGGTCTGAGGCCCCTTGCTGGGCGCTGAAGCTTGGCTACGGACAGGGGTATTCTGTTTGAGTGGGCATCTATTGGCAAAGTGCCCTTTCTCCCCGCAGCTGAAGCACTTGTAGCTTGTGGTTTGACCTGAGCCAATATTTTGGCGTCCTTGCATTGTACCACCACTGGGACTAGACGATGAGGCTGAGGGTTTGAACTGGTTCGGCTTCGAGAAGCTAGAGTTGTTGAAGAACCTTTGGACAAATCTCCTTGCGGCCGAGTGGTTAGCTTGCGTTCAAGTAGGCCTCCAGATTCTTCCTTTCATTCTCGAATTATAGCCTTATTCACCGGTGGTGGAAGCCGTGAAGTCCTGCCTGATCGGTTGCACCCTTAGCTCCTCATTCATGCCTTCAAGAAACCTATCTATCTTCTCTTCTTCATTAGCTATGTCGACGAGGCATAACGAGCAAGTCGGGTAAATCTTGTGAGGTATTCATTAGTGGTCGGGCCTCTTTGCTTAAGATTGCGAATTAGTTCTTCTTCATCCTTAGAACTCCACCGGGACGAAGTTGGCTTTGAAGGCTGTCTTGAACTCGACCAAGGTATGACCTCCATGTCGTTGTCAGGGAGGTCTCTTCTTGACCCCGGCCGCAAGGTAGTTCTCCCACCAATTTGCACCGCCTCAGGAGCCGATGAGTGCAAATATCACTTTGTCTTCTTGACGCACTTGGCGGTGCGACTTCCTTTCTCTCAGTATCCGAAGCCAATCCTCGGCCGAGAGGTTCGTCGTAGGAGAAAGTAAGGGTAGGGTCCTTTGAAAGTCACCAGTCGACTCTAGATCTGTTGGTGCCACCTTGTTGCCCGGCAATATAGCTGCGACAATTGGGTTTCTTGCGCCATGACTTGCGCCATGGTGGGGTTGGTTGGAGGGCGGAAGGTTGGCTTCACGATCGTGGTCCGCTCATGCCCCGAGGGCATGACACCGTGTGGAGTCCACCACTCCTTGGTTGAGGGTGGCATTAGCTCGAGCCTGGTCATCCTTTGGTGGCCATCTGCGGTCATAGTTTTATGACCTAATATTATTACTAGGCCAACTAAAAGAATAAAAGAAGGTTACCACTACGATGAAACAAAAGCCAACAAGATAAACGACAAAACAACTTTTAAACACAAGGCGGTTTCTTTAAGCATAAACTAAAACATCACATAGCCGACTTCTAGGTCGGACTTACGATTACAACACAATTAATTAAAGTTCAACGGATAGTTACTACGATACGAAAAGTCTTGGATACAACAACGGTCTTGGCGCTACTGCCGTGATACACGCTACCCTACCTACTCCTCCATATCGCCGACGCCGGGCTAGAGGTGTAGTCCGGCACGAGGCGGGACTGCGCCACCGAACTCGGAGGGTCGGTGTCGAGTCGAGGCGAGGCGCGGGCGGCTGCTGCTCTGCGTGACCCTCCTCCGGCGAAGAGCCGATCGGGCTGGAGGTCGCACGCTCTTGCGTCTTGATCAAGCGGTCTTGAGTCCACCGCCCCCGGCCGGGGCGGGGGGCCGGAGTAGCGGCGAGAGCGGGACTCTTGCTGGCTGCACCCGGCTGCGGCCTCTCCTTGGCATTGCCAAGGCTTGCTCGCGACCGGGCGAGCCGCTCATGGAGGGTCGCCACCTCGGTGTGTGTGGCGACGAGGTGAACCCGAGGCGGTGATCTCCTCCGTAGCAGCGGTGTGGGCGATCCCATGGCCTGGTCGAGTCAACGATGCGTGAGCATCGGGTTGTTCTCGTCAGCAAGCATGTATGTCTCATTGTATCGCGCATTCTCTGGCGCGGGGTAGTAGAAGGGGTGCTGGGCTACGGCTCTTGTAGATGTCGCACATCCGTGCGGCGGCAAAGCGGCGGCGTCTGAAGTGCCACGGCCGGATGGTCCGCGGTGCTCGTCCAGGAAGGCGTGGGGCTGGTGGTGCGCGGTCTTGGGTAGATGAACACCTCGATCGACCAAGACTCCTCTCCCACCGGTGTGGTCTTGAGACCACGGTACAGTGCCGCTCCGGATAGCCCGGTAATGGAGGAGCTTCGCGCCGCAACTCCCCTCGTACACTCAGTGGGCGGATAGTCCCAGGTCACCCTCATCTCCGGCTCTACCATCCGTAATTTAAATTTCTAGTGTTAGTAACTTTTCAAAATATCAATGAAGGATAGAAAGCAGAATAGGTCTAAGAAGGATAGAGAAAGAAGTAATACACTATATTTTGGAAACTCTTTTATAAGTTTGATAAAATTATAATCCTATCCTTTGGCTCACGTCCATACTAAGGCCTTTACCCTACGGTCGTATGCTCGATACCGACTCTGTCGGACCGGATTTTTCAATCCGAATCTTACGTGATTACGGCATTATTCCCTGGATCGATAGATAATGCCCACGGTACATTCTTTGTATCATGTCATACATCGCTTAAACAATAATATTACGCACCATGGTTCCAAATTAAGCCACGTCGGGCAATAGTTTACAAAAGGGCACTTCTACCGAATGTCATCATCACATGCGGCGGAAGAGAAAGCAAAAGTAGGGCCATAACCTCGTGCAAGCGATCGGGGTAATGTGTGCGATATATTACCTAGGATAGATAATATCGTGCACACAATGCCTTAGGTCTAACTTGTCTAAGTTCGAAAGATACGCAAGACGACCTAATTCCCATCGTCCTTCTCTCCTCCACGAGGCGGGGCATCTTCATATGCATAATGATCCTGCGTCTCGCTCTCTTTTGATAATGCGGTGTGAGCACACTAACCACCGTGCTCGTGAATCATCACACGAATGCGATAATAGAATGTTGGGCGATCAAGAGAAGGCTCTAGGTTTATTTTATTTTGCCAAAAGCGCCTTTTCAATACGATGAATTAGAAATCCCTATGACCTAGCGGTTTATGAAGGACAAAATTTTTGAAATAATTGTGTTAATAGTGCACGAGTCCATCCACCATTACATGGCCTCTGCACTTTACAAAGATTGTTTAGCATTATAGTCGCCTATCTTACCACCGGGACGACACCGGGACAATTCCAAACTAGGGCCTTCACGCCTATGCTTTTCAATTTACCCACAAAATTATTTACAAGCGTAACTATATCTAGTTAAGTCCCCATGTGCGCCCATGACCGTGGGCACGGCTATTCGAATAGTTTTGACTCTGCGAGCTTGTACACTTTCACCTGGCGATAATCCACCCATTGCCCCACCCGATTCCATAGTCGGATGGTCGAGCAGATTATCACATGACTGCTCGAATATCTAGTTCCACTAGTCATCTCACCCTATGGGAAACCGCCCACTTGCGGTGGGTCCCATACGTTGCGGGATGTTCACCACGGCTACCAAGATTATTCTGCTCCTCTCCCTCAATGCTAGTACGGTGGTGAGCGTCACCCTCCACTCGGTGTCCCTTTAGGCCTCCTTGCCCTTGCATAACCACATCTATCCACTACCGGTGAGATAAGTCGGGAGTGTCGATCCGCTACTTAGCCAAGTTGTAATTCTGAGACATGTGGTTGCCTTTGTTTTACACTGCTAACATGACAAGATTCGAGTCCTTAGAGCTATCGGGTGGTTCTACCACATTCCATAATTTTGTGCTCCCACCGCACCACATTCCACCCCATATCATCCACCCGATACTAAGCAAGTTTGGAGATTTTGGGACATAAAATAATAGTTCCAAACTTTTCATCGATCATTCCCACCATGATCGCCCAAATTATTGTCATATTTGCAAGTGAAATGTTTTGGGATAACTAACATCCCGTTTATCTAGCAACTAAGCGATGCGATATAACATCATTCTTATTTGTGAAAACTACATTACGCTAGTTTTGCTAAGGCGACAAAGTTCACATATCTCAAATGTTTCACGGTACTACTAACAAGCATAGTAATGGGTCTATATCTAGAATCTAAGAAATTTGAACATACTTTAGCACATAAAATACTAGCATGCACTTGGATAGTTTAAAGAAAAGTAATTTGCATAAACAAGGGTTCAATATGATCAAGTGATAACTCGCCTTGGTCAAAGTGCTCGAGAGGGTTGGGAGTTGGGGTCTGCTGCTTGGCCTCCTCTTCTTGAGCCTCGAGCGCTATTTTAACCCGCGCGAAAATTTGCATAAAAGAAAAGCAACAAAATCAAACCAAATAACAACAGAAATTCAAATGAACTCTAAAATTATAATTTTAGTTCCTTGGATAGTTCTTGAATTTAGGCAATTTAGAAATTTGTCTCACTCGATTTGGAGTTAAAATGAAGAAGTTATGCTATTTTAAAGATCTCGGTTTAATATTAACGTGGTCGAAAACGACCACGTGGTCGGTATCGACCACGTCGTATCTGATCGGATTCGACCACGTTACGGGTGGTCGGTATCGACCACGTTGTAGGTGGTCGGATTCGACCACGTTACGGTGGTCGGTATCGACCACGTTGGCAAATGGTCGGAATCGACCACGTTGCGGTGGTCGGATTCGACCACGTTACGGTGGTCGGTGTCGACCACGTTGTGGTGGTCGGAATCGACCACGTTGTGGTGGTCGGATTCGACCACGTTACGGTGGTCGGTATCGACCACGTTGTAGGTGGTCGGATTCGACCACGTTACGGTGGTCGGTATCGACCACGGTATCTGTGATCGGTTTCGACCACGGTATCTGTGATCGGCGACAGTGGGGCCCACTTGTCGGTGTGAAGAAAACAAAAGAAATGGCTCAACCGCCGCGAGCCGGGCTCGAGCGCCACGGGGCCGGGAAAGAGAACGCTACTGTGGTAACCAAGTGGGCGGGAGGCTTTGCCACCCTTATGCCTTAATACCCTTTGAGGTATGCTGTGTGGGCGAGCAAGGTGGTGAGGTGGCGTCGGTGATGGCGCCGGCGAGGGTTGCTTGGGAGGGCGGGCGGCTTGTGAAATGTAACCCGGAGCCGAGGTGGAGTTGAAGGCGGCGGCGGGGACCGAGGGGCACCGGAAGGTGGCCGACGACGGCAACGGCGACGGCGAGCTACAGGTGGCGGGAGGCTCGGGCGAGGTCGGGGTCGACTTCACGGGGATCCGGAGGTGATGTGGGAGGGAGGGATTGGTGTGTGGTGGCGCAGTTCGGCGGGGAGGGCGTCACCGGAGGCAGGGAAGATGAGTGAGGCCGGCGGCGGAGGGAACGTTAGTTTTTGATTTTCTTGGCAATGAAGGGGCTCGTGCGGGGGAGCTCGGTGAGGCCACAGCAACCTTATAGACGCTGGTGAGGCCGGCGCCGGGCATTGCCGGTGTGGTCACCGGCCGAGATCCCGGCAGACGGAGGATTTAGCCATGATCGCCATCCATCGCGCGGGGGGGCGCCGGCGCGTCTGCGCAGAGGAAGCGAGCCCTCGAGCCATGTGTTGAGCGCGCGAGGGGCGGGAAAGGGGCGAGTGGCGGGGAATGGCGCTCGAGGCAGGGGAAAGATCGGACCGGGGCGGTGGCGCTCGGACGGGCGGCGGCGGCGGTCCGAAGGGAAAATCTCCGGTCCGGCGGGGGCACGGATGGGCATGGGAGGCGGGCGCGGCCGGGAGAGGCGAGCGAGGGAGGCGGGGAAGATAAGCAGAGGCGGGGCGCGGGGTGGTGGGCAAGGGGTGGGGTGGGCTAGTGCCCAAAAAAAGGTTTCTTTTATTTTATTTCTATTTCACCATTTCCTTTATACACAAAGATGCACACATATATATATATACATGCTTACATATTTTACTCCTAATTTTATGAGGGTTTATCTACATACAAATATTTTTATAAAAATCCTTTTGTTATTTCCTCTCTCAATTCTTTATTTAAGAAACATTTTAAAAAAACGATTTCAAATCAAAATACAATGATTAAGGCAAGAAAATTTTATAATCCAGATTTCAACTTTTCAGGATGTTACATTTAGTGACACTCAAATATGCCAGATACTTTTCTCTCCTTTAGTGACACTCAAAATTATGGTAGATATCGATTTTCTCCTTTAGGGACACTCAAATAGAGGAAATTGCTAAAGAATACCAAACCTCTCAAGAGAACAGTGGGTAACTATTGTAGCTATGAAACTAATCAGTGGGTATGGCTGATACCCTTTCTTTCCTTTAGTGACACTCAAATTATGATGGATATAGTTTCTCTAATTTAGGGACACTCAAATAGAGCAAACCACTAAAGAACACCAAACCTCTTGAGAGAACAGTGGGTAAATCGTTATAGCTATGAAACTAATCGGTGGTATGGTCGATACCCTTTTGTCCTTTAGTAACACTCAAATTATGGCGATATCCTTTCTCTCGTTTAGGTACACTCGAATAGAGGAAATCGCTAAAGAACACCAAACCTCTTGAGAGAGTGAGCAGAACACCAAACCTATTGAGAGAGTGATTAGTAAGTAAAAATGAGTAAACTTAGGCTCTTTACATAGAGTGGGATGGCCATTCTTCATTGTACCTCTCAATAATTACAAAAAGTTAGGGCAAATTAGTACATTAACTTATGCATATAGTAACTTGTTCCAGGCCCATGAAACTTTCGTGAGAACTTGTGCTCACTTGTTTGTCTTTGGGCTTGCTCAAAGACCCGCTTAGGCACTCCGGAGCCCACAAAGAGGTTGGGTACTCCCACCCAAAGACCGCTTAGGCACTCCTGGAGCCCACAAAGAGGTTGGGTACTCCCACAACACTCAAGTCTCTTCAAGCATTGCCATTTTCACTTAGTATCCTATATCGCTTTCTAGATAGTAGGTATGGATAGAGAATCAAGAGAGGCCACGAAGCTCCGGAAGGAAGGACAATGTTTGTAAAAAAATGAAGTTGACAATGGCATGTTTATATCCAATGTTAAGTCTCATTGAGGCGTGTTGGGACATTTGGGTGGTGATCGGTTACTTTGAAAATTTGAAGGCTTATGGTTTGAAAACACCAGAATGGTGAAAAAACATCATGAATGAGAGATGTTTATTTGACATAATTAAATTTAAAAATTAAAAAAATAAAATATGCTAGCCCATCACAGATAACATAAACGAATACGAGAAAAAAAGAACCGACAAAAAGCTCAAAAAAGTCAAAATTCAGAAAAAACAAAATTATGAATAGTGCAAAAATAAAAGCTAAGCCAATAAAACTTAAAGCGTATTGATGAGGGCCTTGAAGATCTGGTTGGTTTTCTCAAAGCAATAGGCAAGTCATTATTTCCTTGAGGCAAAGAAGAATGTTACGACATTAATAAATTATGGAATTTGTTAGATAGCACTAGTTCTCATTTATCACTGTACGTACCATGTTATACGGAACTGAAGTAATAGACTATGCAGTAACAATTAAATTCAATCACAGGTGCTACAGCGAGGAGACAACGCTGAAAATGGCAAGCAGGAACAGGTGGAAACGGTGAATGCCAGACGTGCTGCTGGCCTTATTGAACTGTGCGTACTCGGCCGGGAGGGCATGTTGTCCACAGGAGCGAGCACGCGGCCGGCCCAGCCGCCGCCGCGATGCCAGCGGCGGACGCCTCGTCCGCGGCCATCAGGGCCTGGATCACGGCCGTGGCCGCGGTGCCGTAGCGCGTGGCGTTGCGCTGCAGCAGCCACATGAGCCCCATGAGCTGGCAGTCTCGTTCGCTCGACCCGCCGCCGCCGCCGGCATGCTTCCCCGCTGCCGCCGCGGCACCGCCGGATCCGGCCTTTATCTGCAACATGAAGGCTCGCATCAGACATGAACTGGGAGTCTTGAGACTCGGATAGATTGGCAATCCAACATGTGCTAGTTAATTTGCATTTACTTAGAAATCGCTTTGGTAAGAAAAAAAGGGCCTCTACAAGTTGCATGATCGATGTTAATCCACAATGGACAGCGACCAAGTAAAACCATGAAATTTACCTTACGCTTACAGACGTCGTTGAAGCTACGAACGCAGAAAGGTGACAAAACGAAGCTTGAACTCGTTCGTGACTCATGTACTCGCTCAACTTGCGCTCGCTACTGTTGACACACATGGCTTTATAGGTGCCATATATATTACGACGACGCCCTCGGAAGCAATACAACTCGGTTGTTAATAAAGCAACAACGTAGAGAAGTACTCTCCCGTCTCACAATATAAATCTAAAATTTACCATACATATAGACTAAAGAGACATTATTTTTTTTAAAAAAAAATAGTATTATTGATCGATATATATCCTTATTAAATATCATACTACAACTATTCACTTATTTTTATAAAATTCACCCCTATACTCGATTCTACAAATGGTATCACAAAGAGTTGCTATGGCGTCGAGAGATATGTGAATCGCCTCCACGTTAGATGATCTTGATTTTGCATTTTAGAAGTGTCGGATGCAAGCGTCCATTGAGGCCCAGGGTAGTGATATTTGGAATAAGGTTTCTAGACCTTATGAGATTCGTGTTGTTGTTACTAATCTAAATAAAACATATATTGATTTAAATGCTCAAACTCGTAACTTGTTATTGCAAGAGATTTCTTACAAAATTTGATCTTATAGCTCATATTAATTTTTCTCACTTAATATAGAAGACTCTTTGCGATTATCATGAAGGAACTACTAAAATTAAGAAAATACGTGAAAATCTTTATAAAAAAGAGTACTCAGATTTTGCTATGAAGCCTGTTAAATCAATTGATGATCTTTTTACTCGATTTGAGAAAATATTGAGTGATTTGTGCGGTGTTAATGTTATTCCTGCTAATGAAGATAATGCAACTAAAATTTTGAAATCTTTAGATTCTAAGTGGTTGATGGTTGTCACGACTATTAATCAAATAGTCGATCTAGATACTTTAACCATGGATGATCTGTATTCTAAATTTAAAACCTATGAGACGAAAACTTTGCCATCTAGGATTGAGAAATCTTCATCTTTAGCTCTTGTGACTAACCCGTGCGGTGCTTTGTCGAGTTCTTTGTCTTGTGTTTCTTTGCACTTTGTGTATTCTTTTTCAGAGGAACAATTCGAGCAGCTCTCCAAAGAGGACTTGGTGTTGATCTCCTCATGGGCATACAAGAACCGATCGATACTCGGAAGCTATAGTACCGGTTGGTAGTCGTAGCTATAGTACAGGTCGATACTCGGTGAGTCGGTGCTACGATGACATGGTCGGTGATCGGTGGTTGTAGAATTTGTGATTGGCAGTCGTAGACTTCGCGATCTATTGTCGTTATCATTGACTCTGCGATCGGTAGTCGAAGGCTTTTGAAAGGTTTTTGGTGGAGAGATTGAAGATGTTTTAGTTTTGGCTAGGCTTTTAGGGGTGTTTGTGAAGGCACTTTGTAAATCCATGAAAATCCGAGTAAATATCACCTTGAATCAATCTAGTTCTTGATTTGCTCAAAAAATATCGGTGATTACAGTTGGATTGAAGTTTTACAACTATGTGCAAAGATATTGAATCATTGCTGGAAAATAGAGAAAATACAGTACTCGAAGGCACAAGTACTCGAGAGGTTCTATTTCCTATGTTGAAGATTTCGATGCGTGCAAACCGAAGCGATCAAGCGGCGGTCAAACACCAAGCGATCGAATCCTTCATCGAGCAGTGCAAAGGGGTCAAACGAGCGGTTGAACGTCTTGTGGTCGAAATCCATATATGGTAAATTAAAATATTTTTCTTTTGATTTGAGGTTTGTTTTCAGATACCAAAAATACAGAGACATTCATTTACCTACTCTTATTGATATACTCCATTCTACAGATCACATCCACCACAGTGCAAATGATTAGGTCTTTCTAATGGCAGTGAGACTTTTTTTTAGGAGAGAAAAATGACGGCCAAGTTAAATTTCGGACAGATATCAAAAACAAAGACAATCATTTACCTACTCTACTCTGATTGCTATACTCCATCTTACAGATCGACACATCCACCACAGAGCAAATGATTAGGTCTTTCTAATGGCAGCGAGACTTTTTTTAGGAGAGAAAAAGGACGGTCGAGTTAAATTTCGGGCCCAACTGCAAGGCAATCGAAGGGGCAGCAGGGACATGGAGCCATGTTCTGCTAAAAGCGATAGAGGTGGTGCTTTCTTTTTTTTACTATAGCTAATAATTTATAATTATGTCTAATGATTTTTAGACTAAACATAAATATTTATGTGAATAAATAAAACATTGATAAATTATTAGGCCGTTTTGAAAAGACAATTCCAATAAATCACTTCGAAACAATAGCAAAGAAATTATTCTATTTATTTATTTAAAAACCATAAGTTATAGGTTCAAAAGCTAGGCCTTACCTAACAGGCCCGGATTTTAGATATCGGGTGGGTTCTTTTAGACTGTAGTTTATGGCTTAAAATTTTAAATTTTAGCTGTTCGCGATAGGCAGTACGTAAAAGAAAATAGTCGCATGTGATTTTGACCGGTACAACTGAATTTAATATATTTTTTTACTATAATCTTTCTATTGAGCTGTCTTAAAAAATATTCCTTTTAAAAGCTAGTTATTATAGTATAAACTATAAACTATAAAATACAAGTGGAAAATAACTGAGCCGATCATTTCCGGCCACTCGCACCCAATAATGCCAGCGACTAGGGCACACCAAAGCCTATAGACCAACAAAGACGGTACCGTGGTTGCAGTGGCTGTCCATCCATTCAACGCCATGTCTCTCTCAAGAGCATATCCAACAAGCAAAAGCGTATGGAGAATGCACCATGCAGTCATGCCTACCGCTGTGCCTACATGGATATATGATGTACAAATACTCAAGTTGCTTAGATTTGTTTAGATTTCAAGGAGACAAGGACCCCCTGACGGCTAATCTGAACTGGAAATGAACGAATCAGTTAATGAATGGAGTATTTGACAGAACAGAAGCATACATCGTTAAATGTTCGTGTTTAATTACTTTTCAGTTTCTCAATCTCACCGTGGTAAGAGCACGGAGGCACTTGGAGCAGCCGGGGACGCCCGGTCGCGAGCAGTCCTCTCCAGCCTCCTCGCCGCCGCGTCCGCCGGGTCCACTGGCCGCCGTCCGCCGGCTGGGCCCGGCACGTCAGCCTCCTAAGCCTCACCCGCAGTAGCATAACGCCACGTCGCACGTCCCGTTGGCCCCGGCGGCTCGGCAGCGCCGCCCTTCCGCCCGCAGCGCGCGGTCAGCCGCGCCAGCGCACGCCTCCGAGTCGTTCGGCGGCACCGGCATGTCCACGGCCGCCGCGGCCGCCGACCTCGGGGGCCTCTGCGCGAGCGCGGTGGGCGCGTAAGCGGCGAACAGCCACGCGGCCAGCGCAGGGCAGCATCGCAGCCTCGGGGCAACGCTCCCCGGCGTTGCAGGAAGACAGTACGGCTGGGAGAAGCGTCGGGAGGGGCGAGCGGGCACGTGGAGGAGGTCCCGGCCGCGGCGTCCGACTGCTCCGGGAACGCCGGGATGGTGGCCTCGCCGGGCTGCGCCGGGGTGGCCGAGGGAAGATCAGGGCCGGGTCAAGCGGCGCCGGGTCCGGCAATGCCGACGAGCTAGCCGCGGCCGCGCGGTGGTCCGGCGAGCACAGCATCACGAGGTGGGAGGCGGCCACGCAGAGGAGGAGAGAGCAGTGAAACGGAGGCATCTCGCTCTCGTCGCGCGCGCGCACTCGTGGTTGTTTTTGTTGGTTTGGTGGTTTGGTAGAGTGGGAGGGGCGGAGTGAGAGCGTGGCGAGTGATCACTGATCAGGGATAGGAGGAAGGCTACATGGATGGCATGATGAGAGGATGCTTTGTGCTTTTGCTGTTCGTGGTGCAGAGAATGCATGATGGGATGGCTCGGCCTTCCATAGGCCAAAACCAGCCGCAGCCTTTTTGCAAAGCTTCTTTCATGGCTTATTTGAGCATTTACAGCGAGGTACTTTTTGGGTGTGTTAAGTATTATCTGGATATTTTTTTTAGCAATTATCTAAACTTTGGATCATTGGATTAGAGATCCAACACCTTTTTTTAGAGAGGAGATTTTTTGGAGGGGCGGGGAGATTGTGGCGTTGGATCAAAGATCCAACGGTCACAAATCTAGATGATGATTAGAAAGAAAACGTCTGAATATATATACATATATACATACATACATATACATATATATATATATATATATATATATATACATACATACATACATATACATATACAAATACATATATATATATATATATATATATATACATACATACATACATACATACATACATACATACATACATACATACATACATACATACATACATACATACATATAGATATATAAATACATACATATACATACATACATACATACATACATACATACATACATATATATATACATACATACATACATACATACATACATACATACATACATACATACATACATATATATATATATATATATATATATATATATATACACACATACATACATACATACATACATACATACATACATACATACATACATACATACATACATATACATATGTATACATACATATACATACATACGTATATACATACATACATACATACATACATACATACATACATACATACATACATACATACATACATACATACATATATATATAATGAGGACACCATGGTGCCTAAGCTCCATAATTGAGACTTTCCATCCATGATTAAGATTTTCCCTCCATGATTGATTCAACATACTAAATCAACAATTTCCTTTCCAAACTGATACCTTTTTGAATTAATGAATATTAACGGATTTACCTGATATATTATATATCATAACACTTGCACACATCTAAAAACAATCTAAAAGCAGGGAGGCTTAGTACCCAGACACCATGGTGCCCCATTTCACCGTACTTTCAAGAACAAATACTCCATAGGCCAAAACCAGCCGCAGCCTTTTTGCAGAGCTTCTTTCATGGCTTATTTGAGCATTTACAGCGAGGTACTTTTTTTGGGTGTGTTAAGAATTATTCAGATATTTTTCTTAATAATTATCTAAATTTCGGATCATTAGATTAGATATCCAGCGACCGCTTTTTTTAGAGGGGGAGATTGTTTTTGGAGGGAGCAGGAAGAATTCGTGGCCGTTGGATCTCTAATCCAACGATCGCAAATCTAGATGATGGTTAGAAAGAAAACATCTGGATGATGTCTTTAATTTTTTCAAATATGGTTGAGCACAAAATTAATATGTGTATACTGGGAGCCAATATATATATATATATATATATATATATATATATATATATATATATATATATATATATGAAGCCTCTTTTCTACACCGGTGTAATTACACCCTATAGCGTATCTCGCAATGTAGCGAATATCTCGCGTAATCGGAGGGTATGTATGTGTAGTATACAAGTATTTAAGACCATCTAGGTGGTATGAACATTTTTCGTAAGTGGTATGTACATTTTTCGACATACTCCTTTTTGTGCGTATATAAGGGTATTTACAAAATACGCTAAAAACTATGAACTCCTTTACAAGTTTGTCGTGTAGTTCACATTGGGTATCTTATAATTAGTATACAAATGTACCTAAAGTGATAAAGGAATATTTCAAGTTTGTTTAGGTGGTATATTAGATGTGTGTGTAATTACACCCGGTGTAAAGGTATTTTCATATATATATATATATATATATATATATATATATATAACAGGCACCATGGTGCCTAAGCTCCATAATTGAGACTTTCTATCTATGATTAAGATTTTTCTCCATGATTGATTCAACATGCTAAATCAACAATTTCCTTTCCAAATTGATACCTTTTTGAATTAATGAATATTAACGGATTTACCTGATATATTATATATCATAATATTTGCACACATTTAAAAGCAATCTGAAAGTAGGGAGGCTTGGTACCCAGACACCATGGTGCCCCATTTCACCGTACTTTCAAGAGCAAATACTCCCACTTCTAATACACCACTTAAATGAATATTTTACACCACTTTATCACTTTCGGTATACTTAAATACTAATAATAAGATACTCTAACGTAATTTGGTTGAAATTTTTTATCGAGCCCTTTATTTTTGCTATATACACTTTTCTATTTATAAAAGAAATACATACACAAATTATGCTATAAAAATAGACTTTGATGAATTTTCATAAAACTCACTATGAGTATCTTATAATCATTATTAAAGTATACTTAAATAGATAAAATGTATAGCAACACTATTAAAAGGGTATATTAGAGTAGAACTACATACTCCCGTGAGTATGGAATCATTCTCTCTTTCTCTCTCTCTCTCTCTCTCTATATATATATATATATATATATATATATATATATATATATATATATATGCGTTGAAATATTGTATCATGGTACATCCACCACCTTCACCACGAAATGAAGAGAAACAAGATCGATCAACACATATATGTCTAATAGCGCCTGTATCAATCCACCAATCAATTGATGGACTTGTCATAAAGGCCTGAGGTGCATACTCTTCCAAACTGGAGCTAGCCAGTGCAACATTCACTTCAGCCTTGCGGCCTTTACACCGACTGGGGAAGGACCATCGCCTTTGCGATTGCGGCGATGGTGGCCTTATGGCGATCTCCCAAAACAAAGCGTATGATGTTCTCCATTTTCTTATTCATTTTCTTTGGATGGAGCTTGACTTGGGGCTGATTCTTGAATTTTGGTTTCCTAGAGCCTCCCGTTCTCTTGACCTCCACTTGATGAGCTTGGACTTGAGCCTTTCCTGTGTCGTCACCGGCTCTGGCCCACTATTCAACATTGATAGCTGTTGACAGCTCATTGAGTGTCAAGCGCTCCTTCATATGTCCACGAGCGGCCACGAAGTCACGCCACGAATGCGGTAACTTAGCCAGGATGACATTTACTTGGAACTTCTCTGGCAGGATGCAGTCGTACTGACTTAAGTCACGTACATGGAGTTGTAGCTCGTGGAGCGCTCCACCATCGACCACCCCTCAACCATCTTATAGTTCAAGTAATTAGCAGTTACAAATGACTGATTACTGATATCCATTTCAAATACTTCTTGTCAAGTTCATCTTAGAGTTGTTTGGCATCTTTAAAGTACACGTACGCGTCGAACAACCGGTTGGATAAGACGGCTAACAAACGAGCTAAGACTGAGTTGTTCGCATCCTCCCATTGCACCATTTCAAGAATTTCCAATATGAACATTGGAGGATTCAAAATGACCCAAAATAGTTTGAGATCAGTCAGCCATAACTTCGTTTTAGCCTGCCAATGCTTAAAGTTGACACCGTCAAACACTTCTAGCTTAACGACATTGGACGATGAAGCCATTTCTTTAATAATTGGTTTTCTGGATTGTTGTAAACAGTGCGGTATAAGCATGTGTTTGTATTTAATTCCATCAAAATTGATGAAGACACAAGCATGACATAAATAACATAGAAATGACTTAATCAACACATAAACATATGAACCTTTTAAGTCATTGAAATAGAAACATATGCCCAATGTAAATGTCATGTAAGAGTTCAAGATTAGCATAACCACATGTAGACAATATCATTGAAATACTGATATCGACAAAAGCATAATATGTATGACCAAATTCAGCATGCTATCAACAATTTGAATGTCATTAGTTGCTCTTAGAAGGCTAGTTGCACAATATTCAATCTTGGCCCTCTCTGCCATGACAAATATTAATCTTGATTATATATGACAATTGTAGATTTGATCTTGAGCCCTAAATCAAGCTTTCTATTCAGGAAAATTACAAGATCATGATTCAGTGAAGCTGTACATAATAAATGATGATACAATCAACTTGAAAGTCAACTTATCATGAACACTATTGATTATAACAGAGTTCAGTCACTGCAGGAACAACTCAAATTGACTCCTGAACTAAGACAACACCAAGCAAGAACAACAAATACACTTATCAAAGCACAATAGTAAAGCTAATCGAAAGCCCAAGATCAATCTACCCTCACATTCATATATAATCTCAGGAATATGTCATTTCATCACAAAGCAAGTGAACCCAATCTTTGCAATTCCCAATCAATGGTATCACACAAATATCAGAAATATATCTCAAAATTGCAAAGAGCAAACAACCGACAAACTCACAGTGCTGGTGATACTCAAAATCACCGAGTAGCAATTGAAGAAGGCAAGGCACACAGTCGTACCGTCCCGAAAACCAAGCAACCCACACTTGAAGAGCAAGGAGATGATGGCAATTGGAGATACAAAGCCACACTTCCACCTGACTAGAAGCCAAGGTAGAAGCCGAGGGTCGGGTGGACGCCGCACAAGACCGACGAGAGCTTCGGCCGAGAGCACTCATGAACACCAAGAACAAGTCGCAAATCTCTCTCAAATACTTAGCACAAGCCCGAGCCGAATCAACCTCTGGAGGTAAATCCCCAAACCTTTCCTCTCGACCAGATCCATGGAAAAGGCACAAGGAAACCGCACGGGGAGAACCCTAGAACGGCGATTCGAGCTCCTCACCGACGGCGATGACGTGAAGGAACTCAACCGGTGGCTCTTAAGACTCAAGATCAAGAACTACCGAGGAGATTTGAGATCGTAGAAGGAAAAGTGAACTCACTCCTCTTTCCAAGGCCTCAAAAGAGAAGGGGAAGTCACCTTTTATAGAGGAGCGAGGCGAGGCGGCTGGCATACAGCACTACCGGCGCCAAGCGCCCACGCCTGATCGACGCTTCGCCGCCACTTGCCGCCGCCTGACTCAACCACCCTCGGGTGAAGCGGTCGAAGCCACCCCGCGCCGCACGCGAGAGATAAGGCAAGCGCACAAGCACGGAAGGATCCCCTTATCTCTTTCAATCGGCCCACTGACAAGTGGCCTCCACCTTCCTTTTAAATTGGGAAATTACCGAAATTACTGTAAGTCCACGTTTGCTCATGTGTGAGGATCTATGCCCATTTTTGTCGTGGCTTTTGTTTTGTGTAGCGAGGCGTAGCAGCTCGTAGCCTACTAGCCTTGTGCAGCTGAGCTCCTTCTTATGGGTTAATTTAGCACACATGGTATGGTTGGTGGATATTCGGAAAGCGGTGTAGACTGTGGAGCTACGTGCGTGTGTTTTCAGTGCGTGTGTTACACTAGCAGCCTAAGGCTGTGATCGTTTTGGCTTCAGCTTCTAGTTTATTTTTCACTTTTCATAAATTCGTCTTTTTCTGAACTTTTGGCTTTTTTGAGCTTTTTTGCTCGTTCTTTTTTTCCGTATTCGTTTGCGTTGTCTGTGATGGGCTAACATATTTTTATATTTTTAATTTAATTATGTTAAATAAGCCTCCGTCACCACTGAGTGTTTTCGCAGCAAATACAGTGCTTTTCATATAAGCCACAAAAATAAGTCTAAATGATCACCACCTAAATGCTACACCAATAGGGGCTAAAAGTTAGTTGTAGAAAACATCTACTCTCATTCGGTGATAATACTAGTTGATAAAGCGAATGTTTACATCATTTACTCATTTGTTTTTTTGGCAAAGTGCATCCAGTTTATAAAGCGAATGATTTCAAAGAAGAGTCAAGGACTCGAGGCAAAGAGACGGGGGAAAAAAGGAGAAACAAAGACCAGAGACTCGAGAGAACAATAGAACGCGCCATCCAAGAAGATAAAATGAAGGGACACACGCAGAGCATGGAACCACTGAAGCCTGCCGCAGGCACCAGTAAGCAAAAGCGTGCGTTGTTGCTGTAAATTGTAAACCACACCACCTTCCAGTCTTCCTTGTAAACCACACCACCATCCAGTCTTCCCCGGTTCCACCACAGAGAGAGAGAGAGAGAGAGAGAGAGAGAGAGAGAGAGAGAGAACCGCGCGCAAAACCGACACGCCGAGCCTGACACTGTAAACAAGCGACCGGTTTCACCGCGCGGCTGGGCTGGAGCAAGAGCGCGCGCGTGCGTGCGTGCTTCCGTTGATGTTTCTCTCGCGGCGCGCGTGAGCGGGAGCGAGACGGACAAGTCCCCCTCGCGCGCCTGCGGCAGCTGTCGGTCACGGGCGCGGCAGGCCCCGGCGTTTCACGCGAGACGGGCGGCCGGGCCGATGGATGGAATGTTTCGTTGGTTCTCGTCCTGCAATTCCTTCCCGAGAGATTCCTTCGGGGCTGCTCTTGTTTATGCTGTTCCTTTCATACTACGCCTCCGAGACCGAGCACGCACGTTGCGATCATCATGCGTAGTATTCGTGTGTGATAGAGAAACTGGAAAGGACCAAGGATGTTCATGCTGAGGTAACCTCGAACGTGGGTAGGGCCACCACAATGTATATATGTCCTGAAGGGTGACAAGGCGGGACACGTAGACGATGGCGTGGCTCAATTGGCAGTCGTTGGACCCCTCTCTCCCGAGTCCCAACCGCTTCCGCTCCATTTCCAGCAAGTTCCAACAGCTTCCAGCAACGACGCCTAGGCAGTGCGACGGCAGCGAGGCCGGGGTGACGACAGCCACGTCTCCCTCCCAACATGGCATTGGACATCGTCGGTTCATCTAAGCCAAGGAGATATTTGTATTGAAATTTACTGTTGATTTTTAGTTGTGATTGAAGATTTTTAGCTAAATATAAATAATAGCTACGAAAAGAAGTAATTTTTAGAAATATTGACGGGTGTCACAAAAAAATAAGAAAGAAATGCATACGTGAGACAGGAGCGAAAGGAATATGGTACGTGATACGCCTGTGATCCCCTGACTTATCCTTAGAGTGAGACAGGAGCGAGAGGAGTAGAGAAACTGCTTCAAAAAAATTAGATTTTCGTATTGGTTTCTAACTTCTCTAAACAGTATCTAGAAAAAGAAGGTAATACGAATAGCCCTAATACTCCCCCTATTACGCCAGAAAGAAACGCTCGCGCGGGACGCTCCCACGTCACCCCAGCGCCGCCAGCGTGGCGAAGGAAAAACCAGACGCGGTCGGTGAGGTATTTTCCGTGTTTTCGAAATTGCGTCTGTCCTTGGTTCTCACGAAAATGTCCCTGGTTTTTTTTTGCCCCTCCGTTTTGCAGGATGGCCCCCCGCGTTTTCGGAAATTGCACGCGGGTCCCATTTTTTACGTACAGGTCCTCGGTTTTTTTTCAAAAAAACCCTTTGTTTTTTTCGAAAATGCGTTTTTGCCCCTAGTTTTTTTAACTGATCCTCGTTTTTTTCCGCATAACCCCTTTGCCTTTTCCGAAATTACGTTTTTGCCCCCGGTTTTTTTAAAAACTCCTTGCAAATTATCGTCTCTTTTATTTTGAGTACGTCGATGGTGGCGGCGTGGCGCGCACCTATCATTCTAGTTGAACTGACTCAAGGAATGTTTGTTAGCTTTGCTATTCCAATGTATAGAATCGATTATAAAATCCTCACTCTCCTTTTTAACTTCAGTTTGTAGCAACAACGGAGATGGTCTCATTGCGCATCTTTACTATTTAAAAAGAATATAATTGTGGTACGTTCTTCACTCCTAATTATCTTTTTCACCTTTTCTAAAAACATCACTAACAAAAATAGAAAAAATATTCTACCAACAAAACAAATTTTACATCTCTAAAAATTCTCTAACAAGAAAAAACAGCAAAACTATTTCGGGCCGACGAAGCTACGTGCGGAGGTGCAACGTGACTGAGCGTGGAGGCAAAACCAGGGCGTGGGCCTACTGGCGATGTCAACTCAATGCATCGAGGATTATATGATATTTTTATCTTTATAAAAACGCGAGTTTTTAACTAGTAAAAGAAGATGGTCTCGTAGGCTTAGAGCAGGATGGCAGATACGCGCTCAGAGGACTAGAGTACCGGAGGAAAATCGGGACGAAGCCATATTTAGGGTCAGGCCTGAGCCTAGATCCGGCCCAATTACAACTCGGCTCGGTGCCTGCTCGGGCTCGCTAGGTCGAGCTGGGCTGAACTATATGAGCAGGCCGAGCTGCTCCATCAGTAAGGCCACACTACCAGCCAGGCTACGAGCCTACGACGAGCCGTGGACTCCCGACATCGTGGTGCGTTCTGATTGCTTGGCACTGCAGACGAATCAGAGCACCGTCCAACATTGCGCCGTGGAAAAACCCAAAAAGTACCACGCCGGGATACTTTTCTTTCCCCGGCCTCCGGAGAAAGGAAGAGGAGGACAAATCGTCGGAACCACGTGAGAATAGAAAAATAGAAGCATCGGTGCAGGTATGCAGCAGCGTCCGTCAATCGCGGCACCCATCGATCGCCCAACCACGCACACAGGCCACTCAAGCGAAAAGAAAGATCGTGTGATCCGCAAGTGCATATACAATACATACATTGGATCATCACCACAGGTGGGTGTACGGCCAACCAAACTGTTCTTGACGTTACGAGGTTCTCACACCACCCAGTCTAATTGTTCGATCGCTTTATATGTTTCTCTGTTTCTGCATGCGCCCCTTTCTCTGTCGCCCGTGGATCGGATCGGTCTGAATTTGACGCGAAAGTCACGGAGGCCTCGGTGCTATGTAGCTGGGCGCATAATAAGAACAGAACATGCGAGTCCTCATGGCGTCACGATCCGACCGGACAGCCAGCTACATGCCAGGCGAAAGCCTTCATGGACGAGACATATGTCTAAACGATCCTACAGGTCAGAGCAAATGATGGCGCTGATGACTCCGGTCGCTGTTAGCCGCTTGCATTGAAGAGATGATGACGGTGATATCTTGCGATCTTTCTTTGCAATACATATTGTTCTTGGGGATATTTCTTGTTCTTGTATGGATGTATAGACGGCTAGTTGGAGTGGGTGAGTATGTGTCGCGACAATGGCGTCATGAGGTCGTTAGATGTGAAGTTAGCTCAACAAAGGAGTAGTACGTGCACTAGGCTCTGATGATGCGCGTGCTTGGATGCTTGTGAAATTTCTCTGTCCTTGTGAGAAAACTGTGAGAAAACAAGGCCAAGTCGGCGCCGGATACTCCCTTTTAGGTCCTGTTTTTTCAGGTCTGTTTCTTTCAGAAGCAACAACCAAAGGTCCCATTGGCAGCTCACAAATGGGAGATCTTCGTCTTCACATTAGAATGAGATCCTTTCCTTTCGTAATTTCAAAGCACCTTCTTGCTGAATATGCCATGGTGTAAAATTTTCCAGACGCGAAAGCTGTTTTTTTTTTCCTGTGCAGTCACAGATCGCAAGATGTCACTGAAACAGTATTTACAGAGTGCTCGTTGGCTCGTTGCTCTTGTTGAAAGAATGAAACAATTTTGCCTATTCCCCCATGGATTCCTTATGTCGATGCTATTATTTTTCTTCCAACCTCCCCACATCATCGTGTGTGGACATCTCACCACTAACTTATCAAAAACTCCTGTATGAGAGAGAGAGAGAGAGAGAAAAGAAATAATTTTATCGTGGCTCGATCATGGAGATGGACACGTCGTTGACGGACTGCATCTTGGTCGTTTCAGTCTTCATCGCCAACGAGAACTCCGACGCCGACACCTTCTTCAGCCTAGCGAACAGCGGCGGCTGAGTGGGCGCCGGCAGCTGCATCTGGTCGCTGATCAGCATGAGCATGACGTTGGACATGGTCGGCCGGAGCTCGGGGTTCTCCTGCACGCAGAGCAGGCCGGCGTGGTAGCACCGCCACGCCTCGTCTTTCGAGTACGAGCCGGCGAGCGACGGGTCCATCAGCTCCGCTGCACTGTCCTCGTTCCACAGCTTCCATGCCTGTCGTATGTACCATCGTATATAAAGTTCAGTCAAGAGTGCAATTGTTAGGAGAGAGATAAAAACACTGCATTTGTGAGTGATTTAGGATGATGGATTTTGGGGAGGATTTTACATCTTGGATCATGGTTTTCTGGTGCTCCTGAAGGTACAATGCGCCGTTTCGCTGCCCGCTTAGGATCTCCAGCACTAGAACTCCGAAGCTGAACACGTCTGACTTCACCGAGAAAACGCCCTCCATTGCGTACTCTGGTGCCATGTATCCGCTGCGTTTTAAACTTCAGGTTAGCGCCTACTCGAATTACGCGACCGGTAAATTTTGCTCTAGATGAGTCATGAGGAAGTGATTGTTGCATTGCACTTACTATGTTCCTACGACGTGCCCGGTGTCAACTTCGTTGCCCTCCTCTTCGAAAATCTTGGCCATGCCGAAATCGGAGATCTTAGGGTTCATCTTGTTGTCGAGGAGCACGTTGCTCGCCTTGAGGTCCCTATGGATGACCTTGAGACAAGAGTCCTCATGGAGGTAAAGCAGGCCACGAGCGATCCCCAGGATGATGCTCTGCCTCATCTTCCAGTCCAATTGTGCACTCTTTCTAGTATCTGATCGATGGCACATAATTGGATCAAGTTGTCATGATTGCTTCAGTTTCCGGTTTCAGAATTTTTGGATCAAACAGAAACTAGTCAGATCAGTGAATTTGAAGCATTTAGAACTCTGGTCGAGGTTACACGCACGAAGCACATGGATGCTACACGACTTTAAATGCTACTCAGCTTACCATTGACCTATTTTGCATCGATCTAATAGCTTGATTAGACCTAATTGACTCAAAATCAGTAAACTAAGCGGATTTCAGAACCCAAGAGTTAGAAATTGGTTGAACCATGTGCATGTCCCATGTGTATTAAGCCTCTCACCAACCATTAACCAAAACCAAACAATCTCTGCACAATTCTGCAATACCAATCAAACCTATCTCAACCATATGCGTGCTCCGTGACTCCAGGTTTCACAAATTCGTCCGAAAGGGTCCGAAATTTCGGAAATTTCGGCCCTTTCGTTAGGCAACGAAAGAAATACAATTCGGCCAAATTTTGGCCGAATTTGGTCATATTTAAAATTTATGTAAATTTCACTTAAAATTTGGTTAAATTTCATCAAAATTCAAATTCTATAAATTTTCAACGAAATTCCAAAATTTCGTTGCTTTCGGTCCTTTCGCTGGGCAACGAAAATTTTCCTATGCCGAAAGATTTTTCCCTGCTCTAGATACACAATTTCACACGAGAATTGCACCAAGCAATTAACTAGAGAGGAAAGCAAATTAACTAACCGAAGAGGAAGGCATCAAGGCTTCTATTGGGGAGGTACTCGTAGATGAGCATCTTCTCATCCCTCTCCACGCAGCATCCCAACAGCCTCACCAGGTTCCTGTGCTGCAGCTTGGCGATCAGCTCAACCTCGTTTCGGAACTCCGCCGCGCCCTGCCGAGACCTCGCTGACAGCCGCTTCACGGCGATCTCTGCGCCACCGCCCAGAACACCCTGAACATATATATCCAAGACCCCAAGTTTAGTCAATGCAATCTCATGCCCAAGAACAATATTACTAGAACTAAAGTAACATTTGAGACTGTTCTTACTCTATAAACGGGTCCGAAACCGCCTTCGCCGAGCTTGTTCTCCTTGGAGAAATCGTTGGTGGCCGCATGGATGGAAGACAGGTCCATGAGAGGCAAGTCCGAGTTGGATAGTGGCCTCAGGCTCTCTATCTGAGCCTTCCTGATAGCTGCAATAACCAAGAAATGTTCTAAGCTAGTACTAACATCACACCAACTAGTACAACTATGCAGGTACTAATGCTCCAATTGCAGCATGTTAGTACTAATTAGAGCTCACCGTTGCGCTTCCTCCATCTCCAGCAGTACACACAGTAGAGAAGACTGCAGACGATGACTACCACCAGGATGGAGACCATTATAGGCATCCCATTGGAGCCTGAACGTCCTGGCGCAAGAACACCCCGCAACAATTCAATCACCTTCCTTAACCGAAGAACATTGACATATCTGCAACAAGCGAGAATTGGATGTACGTACCTGGATCACTTGCAGGTCCTGTATCCATCAAACGGCGATGTCGAAAGCGGTACGGCGACCCAACCGTGTGTTCTTCTTCCCGGTGCTGTTCCATCTTGGAGCCCTGAGAATTGCAGCGATTTGTAGGAATATATTTCTTGTTGCTATGGGGTTGTTGGAGAGGTGTTGTAGCTAGAATCTGGAGATTCGTTGGTGCTACTGTTGTGCTGACACAAATGTGTACAAGGCATATATGTGCAGCTTGGTGAGGAGAATAAGATGGATATGCTGGTGCAGCCGTGCAGGTATGGTATGGGGATGGAGGAGGGAGGGGGCGTTGATTAGCTGCTGAATGAATTAATTTTCAAAGGTTCCCTGCCAATATTTCATGTTTGTCCTTTCAGGACTGCCAAATGCGGTGTTTTACAACGCAAGGACCATAACATCGAAGGAACCCCTTCTTGGAGGCTGGGTTTGTTGTATAGTCTTTTGGCTTTTATTTATAAATAGTAATAGCTTGTAGAGATATTTATGTACGATTTTAATCGATATAAATAAAGTCTCTATAGTATGTACTGTAATCGATTAGTACATTCCGACTTAAAAAACCATTTTGTTTGAAAGATATTATAGTAGAAAAGTAGTTTTTAGAAACAAATATAAACATGGCTATGACATTGGACGGCAGTGGATACTGGATAAGTCTCTGTTCTTGTCTTTTGTTCTTGCCCATTGTTTTCTTAATCAATTTTTAACTGACTAATGACTATTCTTAAATTGATCCAGCTTTATAATATAATCATGCGCTCACTTGTGATAGGGATCCATGTCAGTGTAAAAGTTCAATACTTCTTACATGTCCACACACGCAATTTGGCGCTATCAAGAGGGCTGGCGTGCAATAGAACACCAGACACATAATCTCTTCCTAGTATGTTTGAGACGTGGATGTGTGAGCTAGGGGCGCGGAAAGCAGGGTAAGGCTTGTCAGCTACAATGAAATGGGAAGTAAAGTAATGGAAGTGTGTTTTGTTCCTTTTGACAAACGAGGGTACGGCGGGAGTTATTGGAGAGAGCAGTGCGCAGCATACGGTGGTGGTGTGCAGTGTATGCGACGAACTGAGGGTTGGATTATAAATAAGTCGAACTTCAGCGAGTTTGACCTTTTAAATTTAAGTTCGGTAAAAATTTAAATCAATTAAGCCTAGACTCAAATTTAGCTCGAGTAAGCTAGTAATGTCAATAATTCAATGTGCACCAGTTTTCAACAATAAGAAAACCTCAAGCTCAGCCCAAGTAAACTTAATAAGAGTTAATATATAGCAATATTCAATAAGTGATAATAGAAAAATTATCACAACTCATAACATAATATCATGCATATCTTAATAGAAATAAATATGAAAAAGAAAAACTTAGAGGTGCAGACGGGCTCGTTGAAGTTCGTGAACTCGGAATTAAGATAAAACTCAGCTCATTTGAAGCGCCTGTTCTTTTCCTCTGAAGTTGGCGGCTTTTGAATTTTGCTACAGTACTTAACTTTTAAACGGAGTATTTTCTCAAGACGGAGTCTACAAGTTAAACGATGTACACGTTAAAAACCCAATATCTATACTATCCAAAATCGCAAGTGGGCATCTCTCTCCGTAATTTATACCGTAAACAACTAAAATTTAAAAATTTCACTAAAAATTATAAGTTGCAGTCGTTGCGAAACATGCTCATAAGCTAAGTCCAAAAAGCCTAGAAGCCTTGGACACCACCTCATCGACGTAGGGATTTGTAGCCTTGTGTCAAATGGTCAAACCACCTTGGCATTTTGTATTAGTGGGATCCGGCCGGTGGTGGTGCGCGTTTCGCCTCGCCTTTGCCGCCGGGCTCAGCCGAGCTGGAGGGTAGAAAAAACGGAACGGAACAGGTGCTCCGTGCAAGAGGGATGCGATGCGTTGTTGTCTCGCTGACACGTGGGCCTAAATGAATATCTAACTGATATGGTCTGGCTATACGTCGATGACAGTGTCGCATAGAAAATTAAGGAGCTAATCACGGGTTTAATTATTTTATGTCATGTGTAAGACTATTTTATATTATGTGTAAGACTATATGGTGATAGCATGACGATAATTTTATGCTTTGTTCTTATTGATTGAGTTTGATTTTGAGAAATTACATTTTAACATATTGCTTTCTAAAGCTAACGGCCTGACCGGCCATTGTATGACCCTTTGTTAATAATAGCTATTTTTCGGATAAGGTCTTTTTGAAGGTTTTGAGCTAAGAACTAATGCGGTAGTATCGATGTTGGAAATGTGGTATGACTGGAGAGAAGCGGCCTAACCGGCCATTGTATGGCGGTTTGATCGGAGTGTGTTTGGCGATCGATCGACTTAGTGGTCGATCGATCGGTCTCTATAGAATTTTACTGAGTTTCGTTTGGGTTTAATTGTTAATCATAGTGTCCATACAAGTGTTAATTATGGTGTGTCATATATAATTTGATTTCTTGATGAAAGTCAAGTGAATGTTATTTATATGTTTATATATATATATATATATATATATATATATATATATATATATATATATATATATATATATATATATATATATATATATATATATATATATATATATATATATATATGAAAAATACCTTCTACACCGGTGTAGTTACACCCACCTCTAATATACCACCTAAACAAACTTGAAATACTCCTTTATCACTTTAGGTATATTTGTATGCTAATTATAAGATACTCCAATGTGAACCACACGAAAAACTTGTAAAGGAGTTCGTAGTTTTTAGCGTATTTTGTAAATACCCTTATATACGCGCATAAAAAGGAGTATACCTGTGTGTAAGAACATGTGGTGATAGCTTGACGATGATTTTATGCTTTGTCCTCATTGGTTGAGTTTGATTTTGAGAAATTACATTTTAACATATTGCTTTCTAAAGCTAGCGGCCTGACCGGCTATTGTATGACCCTTTGTTGTCTGGTGCGGTAATATCAACATTGGAAATACGGTATGACCGGAGAGGAGTGGTCTGATCGGCCATTGTATGGCGATTTGATCGGAGTGTGTTTGGTGGTCTGATCAGCTTAGTAGCTGCGATCAGACTAGTCTCTATAGAATTTTACTGAGTTTCGTTTGTGTTTAATTGTTAACCATAGTGTTCATACAAGTGTTAATTATAGTGTGCCGATGTATAATTTAATTTACTGATGAAAATCAAGTATATGTCATCTATATGTATATATGTGTACGCATGTGGCACCTTGGCACGCAACTGGAGGAACTTGACGTAGCTGATGGCCTTCTCGAGCATGGTGACCAGGTCGACCTTGGTGCCGTTGGGCATGAGCTCCTGCAGGATCCGCAGTTCTGCCGCACGGGCCGAGAAGAACGGTTCGGTTCAGTCCACCGAAGCAACGCGAAGAATTCGAGCATTGCAGTGGGAAAAACTGCGATTTTGGAACCGAAGTTACCTTCACCGCGAGGCTTTGCGGGTCCTTGGCTGGGGTGGTGGTGGGCGCCGACCTGGCCTTGCTCGTCTCCTTGCTCGCGCCGTACTGCTTCTCAGCAGGGTCTGTATGTCAGAGACTGCGTAACGATTCTGAAACGAGTAGTCTGCGTACGCAGCACGATGACAGCGCTCAAATAGAAAACTATGGATGAGCTAATAACACATCTCTGATCGCGGGTTTAATTATTTCCATTTTTCTTTTTTTTCCTTGAGAGAGTATACTGAGGACGCACATCTCAGTCATGTCACATACGCACAGACACAGGTGCATGTCCACTACACGCTGGAAGGGAAGACCACGCACCTGGTATTGCATAGTGTGGAGGAGGCGTGATTGGCCTATTAGAGGTAGGGATGAGAAACGGTAATAGATAATTTGTTTTATTCGATATTTGTATTTAAGAAAACATAAATATGATAAGTAAATATGTATTTGAAAATATTTGTATTCATATTCGAGAATATTCATATCTGTATATGAGAATATTTGTATTCGAGACTATTCAATTCGTATTTGATCCGTTTCATATGCCTATCATCGGTAACTGATCAAAAACCGGTAAAACCGTTATAAATTTGTTCTACCTAGATTTGTTACAGAAGTTGTAGAAGGATATTCATATTTAACCGAATTAAGTACATATTTGATTCGAATTTGTATCTGTTACGACATTCAATTCGTATTCGAGAATATTCAAATTTATATTCGTATTCGTTTTAAAAATATGAATTAGTATTCGTATTTAAGACTATTCAATTATATCTGATCTGCTTTCATCCCTAATCGGAGGTAAGGAAGGTCTTGCTGGGCCAAAATCGTTGCAGTGACGACATGGAGCAAAGGTTTGGTCCAGGCAGGTTCACGAAGACTGTGTCCGAAGACGAAGACTGTATTGCTGATTTGTTTGTTTTTTTGGAAACAGTGGCAGTGAGCGTTGTCCTATATTAACATAGAGAGAGAAAAGTTCAAAAAAAAACATAGAGAGCCAAAAGGCGGTGCCCCGGAGTTACAGGGTTTGATTACAAAGGAATTATTACAGGGAGGGGAAAAGCTCCGCTAAAAACTTGGCTCCCGCTAAAACCCAAGCTGCTATTTAATCTTTAATTTTGGCGATCAGGAGTACTGGTGTAGAAACTGAAGAACGGAAAATACCAGTGTTTCATTCTTTCCAGATCTCTCATGTTATCAGCATCACCAAAGAGGCTAGAGCCTTCCATTGTGCTCCCGGTCGTAGGACAAACAACTGCCACCACTGGGCGAGGGAAGGTGGGCTAGGTTGACGTTGCAAGTAATCGATAGCCGTCCAGTGTGTGATGGAGGTCCAAACTTTGGCCGAAAAATGACACTCGGTGAGTAGATGAATGGCTGATTCAAGGAGAAATCCACAGAGAGGACATGGCAATTGGTTTGGCCACCCTCTCGTGGATAGGCGATTAGCTGTCCAAAGTTTATTTTGGATCGCCAGCCATGCAAAAAATTTACATCTTTGTGGCACCCAAGTTTTCCAAATTACAGGGTTCATTGTGGAATCTATTGATCCGAAGAACTGGACCTTATAGGCTGTGGAAGCAATGTAGGACCCTTGAGTTGTCAGCTTCCAGGTTATTGTGTCCACTACGTGATCCTGAAGGTTTGTGTGGTTGATACGGTCATAGATAGCAGCAAGTTCTTGGGTGAACTATGGGTTAGAGTACTCCTATGTTCGAGTACTAGTCAAGTATTCGTGTGTTCGAGTATTATGATCGTAGTTGAGTACGTGATGTGTTCGAATACTGTGTCGTTGTGGTTAGAGTACTCGGTGTGTTCGAGTACGTCGTAGTCGGTATCGAGTACTCGGTGAATTTGAGTACAACGTGGTTGTAGTCGAGTGCTCGGTTTGTTCGAGTACTCTGTAGTCGTGTGTCGACATAGTCATAAGTCGTAAGAGTACTGTAACATCATTGTCGTGAGTCGTAAGTCGTAGTACTGTAGCAGCATAGTCATAGCCACAACAATTGTAAGTCAAGCTGCGCAGTGGTCGTAGTCGTGTGTTGATGCAGTCGATACTCGGAGGGTACTGTAACAGTCGGTGAGTCCGAGTGCTACAGTGTCGTGGCTACAGTGGTTGTAGTTACAATGACGATCAGTGCTCGAAGACCTGAGTGGTTGGAGATGTGGTCAAAGAACTATGGTCGACAAGCCGTAGTCGGTGAAGCGGTCGAAATGAAGCCGTGGTCGTTGGTCGACAAGTCGTGGTCGGTGAAGTGGTCGATAAGACATGGTCGAGCAGCCGTGGTCGTGAGGTGTGGTCGAGACACCGGGTCGAAGAAGCACTCGAAGCGTGGCAGATCTGTGTGGTCGAAGTGCCACGATTGGAGGACTCGAAGCCAGTGGTCGTAGTCGTGCGGCCAGTCTCCATAGTAGTCGTGCGCGGCGGGTCACTGTAGCAGTTGTGGGTGTAGCAGTCGTCTGCATACGGTGTGGAGTGGGCAGGCGGCATGGGAAGGCGGTTGAGCGGCGTGGTAGTTGAAGCTGGAAAACTAGATCAAAGGTAGTGGCTGTTAGAGTCTATAGCAGTAGTGGGTGCATGTATAGGTGGTGTAACCGTGTGTGTGTGTGTGAGGTTTATTTAAACCATGTAAATCTGTAGAGTTTATAGTGTGTGAGAAAAACAGAGTAAAGGAGAAAAGACGTGTGTTACCGAAAAAGAAGTTTTCTCCTATATTTTTGCTTTGTCTTTCTCCACTCGTGTAAGTTTCATAGGGGAAGGTTGAGTCTCGAATCCTCAATGCTGATGTAATAATAATATGTGTAGATATTCAACCCTGGAGCAAGAACGCAACTGATAATTGGGATGGTATGTTAATTTGCCACTTCGGGCCCTTCTCTCCAAGGAGCTATGTTAATTTGCCACTTCGTGGCCTTCTCTCCAAGGAGCAGTTGTGCATCCTCAACAGTACGACTATGCGTAGGCTCGAGGTAGTATGAAAATCAAAGTGGCTACCTTGATGAAAGCCTGCCAATGGCGGAGTTGATAAGTGTTGATGGACCATCGACAATAGCCACTCTTGTGGGCGCCCAGCTGGTAGACAAGGAGCTATCACTCTAGTAAGGAAAGGGGATCATGGAGAAGGGAGTCTTCAACCCGGTTCGTTTCGATTTTAACTTCTGACTTCTGACTTATTTCTCACTATTTATAAATTTTGTCTTTTTCTGAATTTTTAGTTTTTATTTGAGTTTTTTTGCCGGTTCTTTTTTCCCGTATTCGTTTGCGTCGTCCGTGATGAGCTGGCATACTTTTTCTGTTTTTAATTTTTTTAATTTAATTACGGTAAATAAGTCACCTTCAGTTACAGTGAAATTTCACCGCTACAGTGTAATTTCAGTCATAAACCACAACTTTTCAGCCTAACTGAGCGGAAGACCTGTCATACTTCAAAAGCTGCCTCTCAGACACGTTATTTTTTGGGCGCACGCAACCTCATCAACGTAAGAAGATCAATTCATACAGATAACTCTCTCATTATGCTAAAGCAACTAGGATCAATTTACTTAAATTATTGCTCGATAAGTTTAGCATCTAAGGGCCACCGAGATCAATCTGTTGAAATTCAATTGCAGTTTTGGTTTTATTTGGAAATAATGCCTTCCTAAGCAGTACAAATTGATTACTAATTAACCGCTACATGCCTTGATCTTAATAACTTGCATTAGTATAATTTGAAGAAAAGGGTGGCTCGTGGTAGTAGTACTAGTACACAAGAACAGAAATACAAGGATTAACAAACTGTTAAACCTCTCTCTTCTACATCAGGTAGCTCCCCTAAAAAAGGTACATATTGCTAATGATCAGTTGAGAAAACAAAAAAAGATGTACGTGTGCATATGCCTCCATATTTATCTTCGAACGAGGTGGTTCGTTATTGATTTCTGTCATATCCTTATATGTTTGATGCAGAGCAGCTAAGTGCTTTCTTCTAGCTAGTTCAATTGCCCCCTCTGCGGCGACGACAAGATGGCGTCGAGCGCCTCCTTCACTTGGGAGATCTCCGGCGCCTTCCCTCCTTGAGCCGGCCAGAACTCGTCCGTCGCAAGAACCTGCAATACATTACTCACACAGCTGGAATTACTAATTCCTTTTGTTCTCTGAATTTGCTAAGCATGCCTGCATACACTGACACACGTACCTTGACTTGCAACTGGAGGAACTTGACGTAGCTGATGGCCTTCTCGAGCATGGTGACTAGGTCGACCTTGGTGCCGTTGGGTACGAGCTCCTGCAGAGTCCGCAGCCGCTCGCTGATCCTCTCACGCCGGTTCTGCCGCACGGGCCGAGAAGAACAGTTCGGTTCAGTCCACCGAAGCAACGCAAAGAATTCGAGCATTGCCGTGGGAAAAACTGCGATTTTGGCTCCGAAGTTACCTTTGCGGCGAGGCTTTGCGGGTCCTTGGGTGGGGTGGTGGGCGCCGACTTGGCCTTGCTCGTCTTCCTGCTCGCGCCGCACTGCTTCTTTGTAGGACTGATGGCTTGCGGCTCCGCACCCTGCACGTACGCGCGCGCGCGATAGTGGTAAACTCTCTGGTGAGTCACACGAATCCAAAGAGAAACGGCTAATGAATTTGGCCGACGAGTTTTGCAGAATTGTGCCTGTTTGTACGCACCACGTGGGGCCGCTTCTGCGAGCCGCGCGCCGGTGCCGCGGCGTCGGGCGAGACGCTCGAAGTGCTCGGGAACAGCAGCCCGAACGGCCGCCCCGCGCCGCCGGCTCTCTCCATCAGGCTGAAGCAGCCCGAGGCCGCGTCAAATCCTATGGCCGCCGTCGCATGGTGCGTCGCCGCGGCGCCGTAGTCCTGGTCCATGGCGTCGATCCACGCGTCGCACTCCTCCGCAGCCGCCACCTGGACGGCTCCGTGGCCCCGCGCGGCGCGGTCGAACGCGAGCACGGACGCCCCCGCGCCCGCCCAGTTCGCGCTGCAGGCGCCGGCCGGCTCGGCATTGACGTAGCCCCCGAACAGCGCCGCCGCGTCGACGTCGAGGAGCGCGTCGTGTCCATAGCCGACGGCGTCAAACGCGGACGCCTCCCCGGCGTCGAAGCCGTTGTACACCATTGGCTCCCTCACTAACGCCATGAGCACGAACACCTCTGCCGCTGCACGTATCTAGCTGCCTAGGTTGGTTGGGCACGAGAGAAGTGGCTACCGCTGTACTCCAAGTTGCCAGCAGACGGTTGGGGGCGGTGAGGTGTGCCGCCTTCGCGCCATGCGCCGCCTTATATACACACGCCGGCGCGCCCGACCCACGGCGCCCGCATGGCCCAGGAGGGGCATAAACAAGCCGGTACAAACATTGAGCGTGGGGAGGATTATACTACAAAACACGCAGCCGCATTAAATGCACGCGGTGGCTAGGTGATCGAGCTGCCGATCCTTGCCGAAGCTGTCCTCTCCTCCTCTGTTCCCGGAGCCTAAACTCGCGGGTCTCGGGCCTGAAACGATCTAGGCAATCGGAGCTTGTACAAAGAGAATACAGGTGGTTGTGCGCGCGCCCGTGCGGATCCACCGTTCCGCCTGGGAGCGGCTGAGCCTGAACCCGCTTGGCCCGGAGTTGATGGGCAGGGGAGGCAGGGAGCAGAAGGCGCGGCGCAGCCGTCGGGCTCTCCCACGTTTCGAGATTCCCGGCTCCTCGCTTCTCACGTGACCATGCCATGCCATGCCATGCAGCAGCTCAGCTCAGGTGCATACGCCGTTTTGCCGCGCCTGTTATTGCTTGCGGCCAGAACCACCAACTTGTGCAAGGCACTGGTAGTACTACTTACAGTAAGAGCACTGGTCTTAGGTCCAGTTCTAAACATCCATAGCTTCCTTCTAAAAGCTTATGTCTTCTGCTTTTTAGAAGTCAAAAAACTGTTTTGAACTATTGTAGGGTGGCCAATCCTTCTGGATATTACAACTTATTTAATATGTAATAGGCCTAATAGTATAAAAAAATACCAATGCACCTTTATCTTTTGTAATTATCAAATGGGTAAGATGTGAATTTCCATCATATCCCATTCATATATATAAACCCACGAGAGGGGTATAAGAAGAGGAGATCCACTCATTTTACACATGAGCTCTTTCTCTCTCTCTCTGATATCTCTAGCTCCCTCTAACTCTACCTTCTCCCATGGAGAAAGGGGTACCCTATACTTCCTGTTGTAATAAGACTACAACAGTTGACGTCGTCCGTGGGAACTCGCGCAAGAAGCTGCGCAAGGGAAGGTGCTAGAAAGGGCTACCATTGGAGCTCTCGTCGCGAGCACCTCAGATCACCTAGCTTCTGCTGTTTTTTTAAAAAAAAGACTAATGTTGCCAGCGGCGGTCTACCGTGTTGGATGCTATCGGCGGTTGCCCCATCGCACCAGCACAGGTGGGGCGACGCTTCTCGTCGTCACCATCATGGCACTAGGGAGTCGGCCTCCATGCGCGATGTACACCGGCTTCGACTGTCGGATGATCATTTCGTGATCGCAACTTTGCACGACTCGTCCGACCCCCTTGTGGTCATAGACATTCATCCGACCATTCTGTGGTCATTGACCGGGTCGTGGTCAACTCTTCGCCGATAGTTACGACCTCCTTATGGTCGAGACTTCATTGACGCCATTTCGAAGTGTGGGGATGGAGCACACGAGCTCCGAAGCCTTTGTCCTGCCACAGACTTCGTCTACACCTATCACATTTTTGGCGATGTTGTCCGATCCCTTGAGGTAGAACCTTCGCCAATGCTCGTCCGACCACCTCGTGGTCGTGACTTCATCGGCCCTCGATCGACTCCTCGTGGTCGTGTCCTCGTTGGCACCTGCCTCCACTGGGCTCCGCCCGGTCTTCGACGAACTTCGCACGATCTCTGTCGAACCCCACATGGATGTCGCTTCTGTTGAACTTTGCTTGGTCTTCAAGGACTTTGCACAATCCCGCGAACTTTGCGCGGACGTCGCCTCCGCCAGACCTTTTACAAACGCAAATTCCAATGAAACCCAAATGTCAATTATTCATCATCACTAAATGCATGACTACCACATGGTCTAACATTTTTTCCTTTGCATTATACGTGGAGATATGATAGTATTTTTCATTTTTCGTATTTTTTCCTTTATTTTCTTTAATTGAATATCTCGTAAAAAGATAACAGCCGATACAGTGTCATTTTAGTCAAAAGACAAAAGTCACAATTAAAATCCAAAATCCACAGCACATTGGAACAAGGCCTTAGCCCAAACGACCAACTTGTGCTATAAGGAGAGGGTCTGTACTTTGCGGCTTCTAAAAGCGGTTTTTGCTAGAGTACGTAACTTTCAAACGGAGTATTTTTTCAAGACGAGGTCTACAAGTTAATTGTAGTACATGTTAAAAGCCCGATATTTGTACCAACCAAAATTGCAAGCGAGTATCTATCTCCGTAATTTTATCGCAAACAGAGCAAAATTCAAAATTTTCAATCAAAAACCATAAACCTTAAGTCAAAAAAGAACATGCCTATGTTCCCTAATTGGTCTTTACTGTTTAGAAGATGGCCTCTAGTTGTTTTATGGTCGCTACGATTAGATGATCATGATGATGATGTGATGTTAAGTTTGTAAACAAGGTGCAAGTGAGCCATGGTTTTGTTTCATGATGTATAAAACAATGAAGCTCCTCTGCAGGAGGTTTAAGTGCTTGGGTCAGGTTAATTTGGTCCTTGCAGGGACGAAACTAGAAATTTAGATTGCGAGGACCAAATAACTATACAATATAATGATATTTAATAAAAAAATATAAAAAGGTACTAATACAAATAGAATTTGCTAAATATCAATACACTATAATAGAAATTTTAAGATCACGAGAGGCATCGGACCCCGCCCCCCTCTCCCTCCGCTCCTTCTTCCTTGCAACTTAACGGGCCCATGGAATGTTAGCAACCTCGCATATCAGATTAGTATCATAGATTACGTTGAAAACTAGCGGGACAAGATGCTTGGGATACCGTTAATCCCTGGCTTTGATAATGGCAAATCAAGTGCTGCTCGTACTCTACTTGTGCTTCGCTTGTCCGTGAGATAAGAAACTCGATGTTCCCTTGTTTTCTTAGTGCACGTACACGCTCTATGATTAATGCACTTGTCTTATGAGCTATGACGACTATACTATTCTCCGCATCAATGCTTGCCATTAATGCTGTTGATAGCATCCTCCCACACACACGGGGGCGATCTCTCTAGGATAATCGCAAGTTGAGCTAGCGTGCATGCACGTCGACGTGTCGAGAGTGAAATTAGGCATGGTTTAAAAGTGTTGTGGTTTTAAAATTTTGGTTGTGACTTTTGATTGATTATGATAGGGATTAAGAGAGTAAGAGATATCTATGTTCAAAAGCCACTCGATTTAAAACGGCTCTTACGGTGACTTCTACCAATGGCTTATAGAAACTATTTTGAAAAACCACTTTATTTAAAAGCTAGCTTTCAAAAACTAAATGCCAGAAATTATTTGGAGCATGCTCTTAGGTGCCGTTTGGTTGGGCTAAAATAAGCTGGCTTATAGCTGAAATTGCACTATAGTTGATTGAAATTACACTGTAGCTGGTTGAAATTACACTGTAGCTGATGATGATTTATTTAGCGTAACTAAATTAAAAAAAATTAAAAATATAAAAAAATAGGTTAGTCCATTACGAACAATGTAAATGAATATGGAAAAAAGCCAACGAAAAAACTTAAAAAATCTAAAAAAAGATAAAATTTAAAAATAGTAAAAAATAAGTTAAAAACTAAAAATTTAAGTCTAAATAAGCGAGGCAATCTGCTCATGGCTAGGGTTACTGCGGGTCCGTTGGTTTGAATCTATCCGTTGATTAATCACGGATTGGTTCAGCCCACAGCTCCATCCAATTCTGTGCTGCTTTAATTCGGATCGAGTACTTATCACACAGCACATGCATCCTCGATTTGCCATTTACTACAGTTGTCCAATCATGCAACTGGTGCTGGCTGGAGCAGATCAAAATCTGAGAAAGTATGTAGCCCAAGTTATGGTTGTTTTTTTTAATTTAAAATTAGCTTATATTTATATTATTTATAAAAATTAGTGTTTAAATGGTGTGTTTTTAAGACGGGTTAATAAAAAAATTATAGTAAAAAGTATATTGAGTTCAATTGTATCAGCCAAAATCACATATGAATATTTTCCTCTCGCATACTGTCTTTCGCGAACAGCCAAAATTTAAATATTTAAGTCATAAATCATCAACCATCAACCAAAAAACCCAACCCTATGGTGTTAGTTGGTGCAACTGGAGCTTGTCCAGTTGGTTCTCTGCTCGGTTGGGCTGAAAAGTTGTGACTTATGCCTGAAATTGCATCGTAACGGCTGAAATTTCACTGTAGCTAAAAGTGGTTTATTTAGCGTAATTAAATTTAGAAAAAATTAAAAATAGAAAAAATATGCTAGCTCATCACGGACAACGCAAACGGATACGGAAAAAAAGAACCGGCAAAAAAGCTCAAAAAATCAAAAGTTCAGATAAAGATAAAATTTATAAATAGTAAAAAATAAGTCAAAAGCAAGAAGCTGCTGAAATCGAAATGAGCATGCTGCTAATGTGTTACTACTTACTAGTACCAGCTACTGCAGGTCGGTTAGTCAAACTCTAGAGTTGGAAATGACTTTTTACTACCGGCCGCCCGGTTGGTCGGGAGTACTCGTACTTTACAACATTGGAGCCCCTTGCGGACGTGTTACCCTCTTGTCGGTCAACTTGACAAATCCCTAGCTAATGTGGGAGGATTAGGCAATTAATGGCGTACGTGCCAACCTGCATGCAGGGTTACCCAACGAATCCACGCATGCGGGGTTCATTAATGAGGGGCCAACTTGCTCCACTCCTTTGAGCGAGAGCTTTTTTTCCTTTTTTTTCTACATTCCTTCCTATTATTCATAATAGTCACCTATGTTTTTATTATTAATTTTTTTAAATTTAATTATATTAAAAAGTTATCGTAATTACAATAAAAAATAAGTAACGTCCACTAACTCCTGACCAACCCCTTACATATGGAGGAATCGTTCTTTTTTGCGGAGGTATATAACTTTTGGCTACTATTTATTTAGCTGGATGTAACGTGAAAGCAAGCTAGATCGATCCGATATAAGTTACTCTCCTATTCGTCCACCTCTTCTAGGATTCTGATCATTTTGCGATGGCACCGGAAAATTAGTAAAAGAAAAGAAAAGCAGCTGCCGGAATCGAGAGGCCAGCCGTCTGACACAAAAATTAGTACGTGTGGAATGCGTCGAACCGAGCGTGCTCTGTTTGCACACGTGCATCGCTTACATTTTGAGGATGGATCGAACTACGCACGCGCGAGTTGCACTGTTCACCAAGTGTGCACCGTCGGATCCGTTGATCGGGCGGTCAGGTAATACTAGTAGCGAGTAGTGATCGATGGCCGGGCTGATGATTATTTGATCCAAATCAACGGCGAATATTAGCGGCCATACTTTGTATGTTAGTGGAGCATGTATGGCGTACTAGAGTTGATAATTAGTGCATTGCACTAGTACAACCTCGTGTACTTGTTTTGGCATTGGACCGTACGTTGGTGAGGCGCTCAACGGCTGGCGAAGGATTATTTTATTCTTAGCTTGTGACGAATGGAGCTGTAGATCGATCGAGGGCAAAGCTTGGGAAACTTGGGTACATGCTTATTTTATTGGAGAAAAAGCACGTAACACGCCGGATTTGTACTTGAGATAAGGTTTAGAATTGGTACGTGAAGTATTGGGCTGTGGTTTCTTTCGGATCTCATGCTTGTATCTTTTGATTTTTTGTTATAGTAATTATATTTTAAATAGTGTATTTTAAAAAAATATCTATAAATCGATTAAAGTAGATATTATACTGAATCCAGTTATACTGATCAAAATCGCATGTGTTTCTCTCTCTTCATACTCACTTACGAACAGTCATAATTTAAAAACTATAAACCAAAACCTATAAAAAATAACCCAAAAGAACCCACCCTAGCTTAGATAGGCCACATTGAGCTGCTATTGATAATTTTTGTTTGCGTTTTTTTAAGACAACGGTAAACACTGAAGGTGTTGATACGAATGGTACATACAGTTTTAGAATTAGGAAGTTGTTTGAAAATTTTACTATAAAAAATCATCCTACTTTTTTTGACCTTTGGAGTAGTCACAAGATAAAAGGCAGAAGAACGGAGCCATACTTCATTACCCGAAATATCACCTATTCAAAGTATTTCAAGTACTTTTTGTAGTTGAGATAAGGTTTAGAATTAGTACGTGAAGCATCGGTTCGATAGTTCATTGCCCGAGTTCTCCATCTTATCCAGACTCCTAGCTAGCATTTCAAGTATACCTAGCTTAGCTGGAAACAATTCATTATCTCCGCTGCTGCTAGTGCTACGTACGAACTGCGGTTTACAAAAAAGCACTTCTATTAATTTTGGACAAACTAAAATATTTTGTGAAACATTGCTTTAACTATTTGGTTGTGTAACCCGTTGATTAGTACAGTATTACCAATCCATTTCTCGGAATGTGTACAGTACTAAAGTACTCAACAGCAGTAAGGCCTGTCGGTATATCAGAATTTACTTGCATCTATTGGCCACAGGCCACAGTTGGTCGAAGTATACATTCATAAATTCATATACGCATGTTATTTCTAACAAATTCAACCCATTATATATATTACCAGTAGCTAGGGTTGCATTGCATGTATCTGCCACCACTCGTCCAATCTTATGGTCTTTATTACTCAAATCTGAATTAAGTTAAACCAATCAAATATAACTGCATAAAGATCCTAACTACTACTACTACAACGTTTGATCGAGTAAATTGACTGCATCGATTGCCCGTGTGGAATCTAACACTCGTGCAAATAATTAATATTCAGTTCTCTCATCTTGCACGAAGTGGAGATCACAGGAACATGATCGATCTCTTAAAAAGCTTTGTAAAGTCAGCTAACTTCATTAATTAGCTAGTGGGGCGAGCATGTTTGGCGCTCATTTAAGAAGCTAGTAGGTGTATCTAATTAGTCAACTAATATTCTGCTACTAGGAGTTTTATCTTTTGATGCGACAGAACTAGCCGGCGAAATGCGCATCGGAGAAGAAGCCTCATAAATTAGAACAAAATAATCATGTCATTCCTCAGTCTTCAAAAAAAAAAAAAGGAAGAAAAAGTCGGCACGAATAGTGTCATAGCTAGATGCATGGGCTACCATTTTTTCCATTATTTACTGTTTCATTTAAGTTTGAAGTTTTTTGCAAGGTCTGGAGAATGGCAGATCAGTAATGTGCATCGACTCCGATATCTGTCCCAGCTCATCAAAAAGTCCTCGTAGTTGTGTATGGTGACACATATGACTTGCACTGAAACAAGTACAAACTCAATCGTAATAATTCAATGGCTATTGTGCAGTTCATGGAGGGAAACTAAACTAAAAAAGTTTGCCCTGAATAATTAAATCAATAAGCTCAAACTAAATGGATCGAAAAGGATTAGTAATCCAATGGCTATTGGAGAGTCCTAGACTTACAGTTCCCTTGAGCAATTGAAATAGACGCAGCGCACTCCACTGCTCCAGTGATCGTCGGAGAGTTCAGAGTTCCATTCGTGTACGTCCTTGAAACCTCCCAGAAAGGGGGGGAAAAAGTTCCATGCGTGTGCGTGGGAATTTTTATTACCGCGCCAATTAATGTCGATCGCACGTGTGCTCCCCGGATGCATTTACTGCACTGCGTCAATAATTGACGGCAAATGACAGTTCGTTCGTTTTCAATTGTTGACGCTGGCTATCGTTTATCCATCATCTGATCTGATCCCGCACGAAGGTTATTTTTACTCGCCTAACTTAACGACTCTTACTGTTGTACTACAGGATTAGAATAGCGTACTTGATCTGGGGCTTTAAGATAAGAAGAGTAGTTGTTATTTGCCATTGTTTCTTTATCAACGTAACCGTTTGCCATTAATTTGATCCACGTGCATTAAGATTTAACAACCTTGCTCATTAAAGTGTGTGAGTTCTTGTCATTCATTGCGATCTTCTTGGGGCCCACGAGCTGGATTCCGAGGAACGCAAATGCTTATTTGGCCTTGTGTGGCCACGAAATTGCAAGTTTGGCTTTAGACGTTAGAAATTGTAAATCTTAGTCTCTTCCTGACATTGTATGGAAGGGCAATGTGTGTCACCTGTCGCGGTAGGGGAGTGCGCGTGGCAGGTTTGAGCCACTTGGCACCAGGGACAAGTGCGGCAGGGGAAGGGGACCGCGGTAGCTGGCGGGTCCCACGTCGCTGCCGCGGTACCAAAGTGCGGCAGCACCAAGATGAATGCATGCATGCTGGCTTGCTGTGCCGTGGCAGGCGCTCGATGCATGCATGAGACAAATACTACACTTGATGGAGGCTGCAGAGGGCGGCAGCACCAAGATGCATGGCTTGTCGCGCTCCGATACTACAGTAACAACGTGCGGACCTGTCGCGCTCCCCTGCCGTGACAGGTGACACATGCCGTTCTTCCGTGCTTTCACGGTAAGGGAGGGGATAGAGTAGCAATTTTGAACACCCGAATGCCAAACTTGTAATTTCGTAACCACATTGGTGCCAAAGAAGCATTGAGTTTCATTATGAGGCTTCTGAGCCAATCAGAATAGTGTCCTGAATCTTCTGAAAGTCCACTAGAGAGTCTATTTTCCCATAATGAAGCACATAATATAGAAGTAATAGTATATTGAATACAATAGAAAGTCAAAACTACTTACACCACATAATAATAATCATACCTACGGTCAAAATTGACTGTAATGGTAATTGTATTGATGTACTGGTGTAGGACCGATGACGAAGATCAGAGAGGTGAATGATCTTTGCGTCTTTTTTAACTTCTACAAAATCAACTTTTGGCTTCTTTACACAATTAGCTATAATAAGCTAACAAGACCATATGCATAGCAGAAATAATCACAAAACAAAAGGCAACATGTCAATAAAAAAAGCAACAAATGGGCCAAAGCATCAACTAGCCAATTTGAACGCAGACATCACACCGGTCTGATGGGCCTGTGCGGTCTGATCGTTTGTCGTACCAGAACAGAAAATAGCCCACCATCAAGAATTCAAATAAGCATAACTTCTAATCTACTGAACCAAATGACTTAAATCTTGAAACGTCGCTTCCTCAAGATCGTAAGAACCTATTCCATCAATGAATTAACAAACTACTCATTAAAGATTTTGACCTTTCCAAAACAAGACAGATTACATCAAAATTGAGGCAAACATCAATAATTTGCTATAGGGTGAAGCATCTAGATCCTTAAAAATTGATTTTAGTAATTAATAACGATAATGATTAAATGGACTAACTTATTTATTAAGATGATTGAAAGGTTTAGTCTCAGATTTTGATGATGTCATGGTAAAGGTTTTCGTGATCTAAGGGTTTTTTACTTGATTTCTTTAGTGTTCTAGTTTGTTGTGATATGTGAAAATATATCTAGAGCTATCTTAGTCATCATTCACCACCGAGGAAGTCATATTCATCGTTTTTAGTTTTTGCCCGATGTAGTGCACTCGTCCTTTAAACGCAAAAAGGTCGTTTATTGGAATAAGTTTCTGACATCCTATGCATGCCAAGTTTCAAGTAATTTAGACTTCTGGATCAAAGTTATATGATTTTTTGGTTTTGAAGTCATGTTGATTTTACTATTGATGTGTTGATTTACGGTAGCAATGGTACTGCCTGACACTTCAACGGTAATACCGATTATACTGTAGCAAGTGGTACTGCCATGGTATTGTAGCGGTGCTACCGAAATTACCGTTCATTTCTCGGATTTTCAGCTTCTTGATTTGCTAGGTTATGTGGTTGTTTTTCATCCTAATTTTCGTACCTTTGTAGCTATTTGAGTGAAAGATTGGTAAATACTTTAGAGGAAATTTTGAGACACCATTCACCTCCCTTTATTGTTATTTTCGGTTCTACGGGGTGGCGTGACAATGAAGAAAAGAGGTTGAACGATACAGAGGATGAAATGGATGCAAAATACAACGAGCAGCGGGAGAACCTTGCACTCAAAGAAAAAGCTTTGATGGATAATATGCAACACCAGCGCATGAAGATTGAGGAATTGCTGAAGAGAGAACATGCTGATCTTCAGCGTAGTTTGCAGCTCCATCGACATGAACTAGAGATGATGGAGAAGAAACAAGCAATTAAAGAGAGGGAACTGGAAGTGAACGAGAATGAGTTAAATAAGAAAATGGATTTTGTAGAAAATAAACTAAGACATGCAATATACTTGAATGAGTCCAAGATTCAGAAGATAATATTGGAGAAGCAACAGCTGCAGAGGGAAAGAGAAGTTCTAGTGGAGGACAGGCAAAAACTGGAAAATGACAAGGCGGATATTAGAAGAGACATGGATAGTCTTCATGCGCTAAGCAAAAGTTCATCGAGAAGCATACAACAGTGACAGGAATGACCTCATTGATATGTCTGAAAAGTACAAGGTGTGCAAAAACTATGGGTTTCTATTTTTGAGGGTTTAGATGCTCTAGGTCTTAAAGACAGCACTGATATCGAGTACCCAAGTTTGGCTGTTGAGGGAGATGATTGTTCCCCGAACACTGATGCCTTATCTCAAGACACAGGAACACTCGTTAATTCAGGTGGTCGTTTATCATTGTTGCAGAAGTGTTCGAGGCTTTTTTAGTTTTCTCTTAGGAAAAAGGCTGAGCAGCCATCAGAACAGCAAGCGGAGAAAAACATAAATTTTGGTGCAAGACTAGAGGAAGCATCACAGAGTGATGAAGATTGTGAACCAACTCCTGTCTATCAAGTAGCAAATGATTCTTTTGATGCCGGGGATCTCCCATATGACAGTGGAGCAAGGGAGAATGAAGAATCTGAAAGGCATGATATAGCAGATGATGTCCAGATTGATTCTTCTGTTGGAGTAGCAGATAACTGTAGAGATGTTCATGGAACTCATCATTTGATGGCACCAATGGAATGGCTGTCGACACAACTATTCCCTCTGTCGACCAAAACGGAAAGGACTCTGCAGTTCCCCCTGAAGTGCATTTGCAGCCTGAAACACCAAAGGAAGGACGGCGCCAACAAAACAGGAAGGGTACAGCAAGAGGGTGTGTGAAAAGGACACGATCTGTTCGTGCAGTAGTTGAAGATTCTAAAGGAATACTTGGTGAGAATTTTGAGGAAAAGAGCGATGAACAGGGAGATCCAGTTGCTGTGGGTGGCACTCGGAAGCGGCGCTTTGCTGGAGCCACAATTAGTGAGCAAGATGGAGGGGAGTGAAGCACATTCTGAAAGTGTTTCACTTGGAGGGCAGCGTCGCAACAGGCGGCAAACAGCTTGCACAGTGGCACAAGCCCCAGGAGAAAAGCGCTACAATTTCAGGCGCACTGTAGTGTAAGTTTCTGTATTTGTCCCTTGTGCATTTCTACTCTGGGTTGTCTTCCCTTTTGTTTACTGAATTGTGGAGTAAATCATTTGTTTTTGCTTTGTATTTTGGAAGAGTGCAAATGTGGCAGCAGCGGCTCAAACCGACAAAAAGAAAGTTGCGAAGACAGAAAGTAAGTAGACGGTAGAACTGTAGAAGCTACTACTGATGATACAGAAGGAACCTTTAAAGGTTGAGGAACCTGCTGCTGAGAGCAAGAAGGCCTCAGAATCAGCTGATGGTGCATCCCAATTGCAACAGTTCTCCCAGGCAAGACCCTTCTACTTTCTGTGCTATCGTGTATCAATGATGTGACACTAATGCATTTACTCCCTTTCTTTGACAGCCTTTCATTACCTTGGATGCATGTATTTTTGGGTTGTTTGCATGCTTTTTTTTTTGGAGTGTGTGTGGCACGTATCCAGGACCAGAGATAACTGGAACCTTGCCCTTCATGTTAGGCCGAAGCTGGTGATGCCCATGCTCCTGCAGAGGGCACTGGCGAGGAGGACGGTGATACTGTGGACGGTAAAGTTGCATTGCCAAATGCGATGCCTATGACACCATCAGGAAGTGTGCTTGGGGCTGAACAGGGTGATGAGGATGACGCCGATTCGGAGAGGCTGAACCAACCAATTGGGAAAAAGTTATGGTGGGCCTGTTCTTTTTGGCTGCGGCTTATGGTTTTTAGTTGCGGCTTGTGGTTTTTGGGCTGTTTGTACGAGAGATTACAGAGTAATAGAAACTCATATGCGGTTTTTGCCAATATAAATAAAATCAATAAAGTATGTACTACAATTAATTAGTAGACTCTATCTTGAAAAAATATTCTGTTTAAAAGCTAGTTACTGTAGAAAAGCCGAAAAACAGCTTTTATAAGCTGAAAAGAACAGGGTTCTTCACTACATGACAATTGCAGAGGCTGCTGCTGAATAGGTTGTCTCTAGCGTTTCTGTTTCTCAATTCATGATATGCCATTCTTGGAACTTCGGGGGTGTGTGCCTGCCTTCTCTCATCGACGAAGAAGACATGAGTCGGATGGGAAACATGCGGAGTGATAGATTAGAAGGACCATTGGGTGGCTTTGGACGGTGGATGGGGAGCAACTGCATGCCTCTGGTTTAGCTCTTGCAAGTCAGAGGATCCTTTCTATTGGCGCATAGGAACAGCACATAGCAGCACAAATCCATTGGTGGAACTCATTACATCACCTTTCAATATAGTGCCAGTAAAAATTGTTTAAATTAATCTAAAACCCTAGATAAAAAATATGAACACCTAATAAACATAATTGCGGAAGCGTGAGTACATACCCGAGCCGGATGATGTCATGAAGAAGTAGTGGTGCGGTCGGTGAAGGAGACGACGGCAGTAGAGGTGGTCGGCCGGCGGCGTGAAGACGGCGACGGTGTGGCCGTGGGCGGAGATGAAAAAGGCATCGGTCTTCGTTCACCAAAGCGCCGTCAAAAGATCGGGTAGTGTTAGGGTTCTTGGAGGCGTGAACAACTCGCGTGTACTCACCCCTGCCGAAACCTTCGTTTTTATGTGGCGCTGGGTGACCGGTACCGAAACCAAGAGTTGATTGCAGCGCTTCCGATCATTGCGCGAGTGGAGGGAATCTCCTCCCTAAAATTTTGGGGTTGGTTAGCCGAGATCAACCCAACAAAAATGATTCTAGGAATTGTTGAGCCATGAATTTTCTTCCTTCTATCATAGAAACATATGTTGCAAAAAAATAATAAATAAAAATGCATAAGCACTTTCACCAATCAAAACTAAACAGTCAAGTGTCAATTGTTGTTCTTCTCGTCTCTCCAGCCTAAAACAATTTGGGTTGTTCTTATGCCATAGTTTGCCGGGAAGAAGCAAGAGGGCAAGCGAGACAGACCGGCTGGGCAAAGGCAACAGCAAGGCGACTGTTAAGAATCGGAAGGTTTTTATACTTTCCTTAATAATGATTTATATAATTTGTAAAATACAATAAATAATGAATAGATATTATTTATCTCTTTATGTGTTTTAAAATTAATGTTATCTATTTATTACTAAAAATCGATGATAGGTATTTTAGACTCGCTAAGAAAAAAGGAAAAAAATTAGAAATTCTCATAAAAATAAAATATCCGACTCTTAATCAAGTGGGTCATAATTAAATAAAAATATAGCAGTCGTCAGATGTTGTTGTTTAAATATATATATTTTTTAATTTAAAAGAGTCCCAATGTAGCAGGGGTGAGTTGCTCTCCGATGCAGTCGCACCGCCTTGGGATCTTGCGTTTGGGCACCGAGCGCACGCGCGAAGCAGCATGAACGGCATTGGGGACGCCTGCGCGGCCGCACTGATGCAGCACCACCACCACCACCACGTGTAGGCGCAGGTGCAGCCCGGGATGTCATTGCCGATGGCGACGGCCTTCGTGGTTGAGCCGACCGTGGCGGCCAAGCCGAGGCTGTCGGAGCTGCCGCCCACGCCACCCCAGCTGTTCGGCGGCCAACGCGCGGCGGGCGACGTGTGCATGGAGGACTCAGCGGCGGCCTGCCGCTGATCTCAGCGAGGAACTACGCGTCGTCGCCGCCGCCTCAGTTCCAAGGATACTAGGCGCACACGAAGCCAGGGAGATATCCATGAGAACGACGACGAGGATCCATCACAGCGTACTACAGTACACTTGCTTCTTCTTTCTTACGTGAAAGCTACATGAGTACATATGTGCATGCATGTGTATTTTTATACGTATAAACATATGTACTTACATGTGCACTTACTAAAAATCGATGACATGCATTTTAGAGTCGCTATGAAAAAAGAGAAAAATCTAGAAATTCTTACAAGAAGCAAAATATCTGGTCTTTAATCAAGTGGGTTTTAATTAAGTAAAACTATAGCAACTGTCAGATGTTATTGCTTAAAGATATATTTCTACTGTCAGATGTTATTTCTTAAAGATATATTTCTTCTTAATTTAAAAATTATGATAATCCTTATTAAGATGTTATTGCTTAAAGCTTTCCTCATGGTTGGCGCCTATGTGGCGCTCAAGAGTGAGTTCTTAAACCAGACGTGCTCGCTCGTCTCCTCGCTCGACGAGGTAGACTTCATTTTTTAGGGCACGTTTGATGCGTGCTTCCGTGGGCCAGAGGCCCAGGTGGCCACGTCGAGCCAGCTCCTCCCAGAGGTGGGCCTGGTCCTCCATAGCACGGAGTTGGCGATGTCTGGGAAGAAGCTCCTATACAGGGTGCCCGACGAGTGGTGCGGGGAGGAGGCGGTGTGGTGCCTGACGTTCGGCAATTCGGACATGGTGGGCATGTCGACGTTCATGATCGGGCACCACTAGTAGTAGAATGTGTGGGTGAAGTACAACCTCCATAACGGCCATGTCGGCTTTGCGCCGGTGCACTGCGACCTTATCACACAGTGGCTTAGCGTTGGCCCGTAGGCTACTGAAAGGAACAGTTTTCTAATCGATGCGTGCATTGTATAGCACAGCAACAGTAGAGTGCGAATCGTTGGTGGAGGGCAAGTATTAGAGATGGTCTCAATGATCACCTGCTGCTGTGGTGAATTGCTGATTGTTCATTGTTGTTATTATGTGATGAAGTATACAAGCTAATGACACGGATCGCTTGTGTGTGTGTGTCTATATCAAGTGTTGAAGAGGTATCAATTTCCCAATGTTTGATATATTTTATTCAGCACTTTATTTCACCTTCTATATGTTTCCTTAGTCCAATTGACTGATGATGCTTAGAGTCCATGCTGCAGTTATTCTGCTAATATAATAATACTAAGGTGGTGTTCAGTTCGACTTATTTTGGCGACATTATGGTGAAAACAACTTGTGGTGAAAAAAACATGGTGACAGAGGCTTATTTAACATAATTAAATTTAAAAATTGAAAATATAAAAATTTGTTAGCCATCACGAGACAAGCATAGCGAATACGGGAAAAAGAACGGCAAAAAAGCTCAAAAAGCCAAAAATTCAAAAAAAGATGAAATTATGAATAGTGCAAAATAAGCGGAAGCGGAAGCTCCGCTCAATATGGCTTGAGCTTACGGCTTATTTTACACTATTCATAATTTCGCCTTTTCTGAATTTTGGCTTTTTATCTTTTTTGCCGGTTCTTTTTCCCGTATTCGCTTATGCTTGTCCGTAATGGCTAACAATTTTTTATATTTTCAATTTTTAAATTTAATTATGTTAAATAAGCCTCTGTCAGCTACAATATTTTTTCACCACCACAAGATTTTCACCATGTCGCCAAAATAAGTCGAACTGAACACCACCAGAAGCTCAAGCCATATTGAGCGGTGCCTAAGTATTACTAGATCCATAACCGAGTCCACGTAATACATCACTTGTGTTACTTTACAATGAGATGAGTCCAACATTAGATTTCTGATGTGTTTGTTAGCATAAAGTATCATGACCCTCAGGACAACCAAATTCGTCTTCAATCTTGAGATCTGTGATACTTAAGTTGGACATATGCGCTTCCCCAGATTCACCTAGTCTCAGGATCAGACTCCAGGCACCCTCAGGTAGAACTTTGGTTTTAATTTGTGACGTGGATTTCAAAGGAACCATCAATAAGTTCTGCTGCGATTTTATTGGACCTGTTGCCCCGTAAGTTTTAAACCATGCTTTTCCTGGCAAGCGAACTAACGTCAGGATCAGATACCTAAACCTTTGGTATGAACAGTACGATTTCTGAAGACATAGATAGTTACATGGGGCATTATTCCTCTATCCAGTGCAAACCCTAGAGATCTGATCATGTCGCAAGCTGAGCTGCATGGTGCTGGATACTTTTTCCATCAGTTCAAAAGATTGGCTTTACCAAAAGCCAGTCTGAAATTTTTCAGCCATTAAGAACTGTATGAGTTTATACTGAATATCGTGTTCTTAGTTTCACGGATCTTCATCACCAACCATCGAGCAATTATTCCTGTGTTGATCATGTTGTCGCTTGTCAGTACCCTTTTTTCTCTCTGAAATCTTCTTTTGTTTGTTGGAAATATCTTTGGACAGTGGAGAGCTTTCTTAGATCCTGAAGGTACAGCTACGGATTCGAAGTCACTGAGGAAAAAGGTTTTCCATGGGGGAGTTGATGGACTTCGATACCCTTCTCAAGTTCACCAATGAGCTCAGTAATGACGAAAGATCATTACTGTAGCTTAGCCTGGGCAACGACGTGATGACGTGGAGCGTGCCAGATGCCACGTGTCGCACTTAGTACAATTTTGCTTCAAACCTGTCCCTTTTGCCCTTATAATGACGAAAGATCGTACACGTGTTGCTACTTGCTAGTCTACTAACCAACACTACTCAGTTTCGTGAACGCAGTTACACCGAAACTCGTGAGCAATACTAGGGCCCACGAGGCCTCGACAGCGAGCAACGTGTGCCCTTCGGGAACAAAGTGGGATCTTAGGTTGGATCCCTTGGTCTGTCCAATGGACTACACTGTAACTATCCATCCCATTCGTCAGCCCCAACAGGCAATCAAAGCACGTATAGTGCCCGGACAAGACATTCTTTCTTCTCTTGCCATCGTAAATGAGGAGGAAATCTTATCAAACCACCCTCCTAGCTCCCTCTTGTAGCCTTGTGCAAGCTCCTTTTTTTTCCTTTCTTGAAAAATGAGCAAACTTTGTTTGCTTCTTCTGAACTTTGCTTATTGCAATGGCATTTAGAAAAGCGACGAGACGACAAGATTTCCTGCCTGCCTCTTGTCGTCGTCCGGTGAACCATGGCTATCTTCTCTTTTCCTTGTCGCCGTGGTCGGATGAGCTGAAATGCAGAGTTCGTTCAGAAGATAGCACTGCTAGCAATGGCGAGTTAGAGGTGTGCTTGTGAGCTTCCAGCTCGGAAGACAACTAGCCGATTTAATCAAGAACGTCTGCAAGTGGTATTAGCAGTAGAA